>JACGDI010001506.1:1057474-1070508 GCA_014898725.1 Jacaranda copaia | reverse complement strand
CTTCAAACTCCTAACCTCCCCACATTATATGAAAAACTTAAGCCACTAGCCTCAGCCTTCAAGTTCTGCCTTATTTTGCGAGATGTGTAAAACTGAGGTTTGGCTGTTCGTTTCTTTTCTTTTCTTTTTTGTATTCACAGTGGTCAAGGACTTGATCTTCTGGACAGTCCCTTTGCAGATGCAGTGGCTAACCGCATTTCGGCAGTCTCGTAGTTTCAAGACTTGTAGAGTGAAGGCAACGTGTTTAGATACTGACTAATTGCAGTTGTGCTGCAAGTACACATATATCATAGAGCCAGAAGGAGTAGGAATGGTGGATTTGATATAAAGGAACACATGACGAGTTTTGTTTTTTCGCTTAACGTAAGGAATGTAGAGCTTGAGTCTTTTGATAAAAGAAAGTACTCGGCAGTGCATATGATGGTCACAGAGATGTGAATTACATTTAGATTCTTTGAGAAACCACCTGATAGACTAAATAACTTGTTTAAAGACAGTTAATGCAGTTTTACTCCATTCTGAAAATGTAACTTATTATTTGTATTTTTCACATTTCGTCAAACTCTCTTTGTTTATGATTCTCTCTTGTGCTGTGATAGGATCGATTTCATCATTTGCCTATTGCGCTTGTATCATTTGCTTCGACTTTATGTTTAGCCCAAAAAATTTCAAGTGTTGAACGTCTAGGGATTCTTGCTTTTCAGTGTCATTGTATGCCATTTAGGTTGTAGTGGATGAATGTTGATTACTTCTGATATTTCTATTCACTATTGTTGTGCCTTGCTTATCTGATAAATTTGAAGTAATTGTTTCAAAATGATGTGTTCTTAACATGAGAAAATGTTGTAAATCTTCGGTGATAGTTTCAAAAATTCCGCCGTGTTTGTGAAAAATCCTTAATAACCGAAGGGCAAATTGAAGTATAAACGTCCACACTCAATTCCTTATTAAAATGGAGAAATGAACTTACCTAAACTTGTTTTCTGGTGCAATTTTACATATTTATTATTGTTAAACACCCCACCCAACCACCCCCGTCCGTCAAAAAAAAAATTCTACTCCATTTGTCTATACCTATATCTATTCTATATTCTATATCTATCTATCTGTACTCTCTATAAAAATACGAATGGAAATACTAGTTTCTTCTTGAATAGATATGGTAGTTTCTTTCGTTTTATGTGAAGACAAAAATATCCCCCCTTCTAATAATACCATCATATTTACTACACATGCTTTAATGGTAATTACAATCAAATTAAATTTATTTTTAATAACTAGAATTAATTAAATCAGATCTTTCAACTTAAATAATGTATATACATTATATGCGAACTCATAGAAAATAATAATTATAATTAATCAAGTTTTTCATCTTAAATAATATACATACATCAAATGTGTATCATTGTATTTATCACATTCGTTACAAATTAGATGTGTTTTTAATTAGAATTATATAAAATAATAATTACATTAATATTAATTAAATAAATTTTATAGTTATCAAATGTAATTACATATATTGAAATTATCATATTTAATACACATAGTTTAGTGGCAATCAAATTAAGTTTATTTTTAATTAGACTCATAGAAATTAATAACTATAATCAATTAAATCAAGTCTTTTCACTTAACAAATTTATTAAATTTTGGTATAGAGTATATTAATAGCTAACTTAAATTATAATTCAACTTTTACATATTTATGAAATAGCAAACTTTTAACGAAATAATTTTCATATTTTTTTTACTAAAAAAAGGTTAAAAATAATAAAATATTTGTATTTTACACACTAATATTTAAAGATTTAAAATTGACTATAATTTAACTTTTTCTATTTTTGGCTTAACTAAGAAGACACAAAAATGAACAAAATCATTGTAAATAAATCAAACGCATGAGAAAGTTTTTTCTTTTGTGCTAGTCTTAGATTAAGAACAAGTGGTCTATTAAAAATCTAAGATGAAATAAGTAATATAAATTTTATTAATTAATATAAATTTAGAGAAAACCAATTTATAATTTGCTCTGAATTATTTGAATCATATTTTTAATTTTATTTCATAAAATAACAATTAAAATTTATTGTTTAAAAAATCAAAAAGAACTTTTCAATTAACAAAAAATAAAATTATAATTATAATTATAAAATAACAATTGGCACAAATTTAATTCATTGAGAATGACAGAAAATAAATTAAAAAATAAAAGCTTCTTCAGAATATTATTTTTAATACTATTAGTCATTATATTGTAAAAGAAACAAATAAATCATGTATTTTAGATGTTAAGGTTTTTATGATATATCTTGTTTCAGTTATTATTCAATTCACATATTTTCATTGTTCTATTTTTCAATAAGGAGTTCTATGATAATGAATCAATAAACTTTTGTCTTGAATCAACTTCATGTTTAATTGATTTAACATGGGATATTCTAATATATATATATATATATATGTGTGTGTGTGTGTGTGTGTGTATAACATCATTATACATATGGCTATTTAGAAAATTTTCAACTACATTTTTAGATATATGGGCATATTTTTCTAATAATATTATTATAGTATATTTATTTTGACAATAAAGACAAGATAAAATGAAGAGGAAACATATGGCACTAAGTATTATGGAGCCATATATAAAGATAAAATTAAAGGGCCCAAGCAAGTGAGAAAGTCAACTAAATCATTGAAGGAGAACAAACATAAAAATTAGTATGTTAGCAACTATCTTTCAATGAAATAGAGTTAATTCATAAACAATTCAATTATCAATATTCACCAATCTATAGTTCTTGTTAATCAAAATGTTAGTAATTTTTCAATAAATATGTACGCTATGATTTTTCAATAAATTTCATATCTGCAGGTAAATATTTTCACATGGAAAAATTTTAAATTTTAATTTCATTTATTTATTAAGTTTGAGAATTTATGATTCTGTGTACTTGAAGACTCATGAATTGATAAGGTACTTAATTTCATCTGTTTCTAAGCTATATGGTTTTAAAAAAACTTGCACATTTCATTGTGGCAATGAAAAACATTAGACTTGTTTTGATTAAAATGTCATATGAATTGCATAAGTTTTTTATTTCTCTATCAGAAGAGGTTATGAACTTTCTATAAAATATTTGAGTCTTGAATTGCATATTTGGTTTTACTTCATTTGATGTGAAATTAGATAGAAACTTGCATCTATAAGGATGAAGTTGTACTTTTTGAATATAAAGCATGGTATACCAGGGTCTTCAAGAATTAATTTCCAAATGAAATAGGAAAGATAACTTTCAGTTGTTTTTTTCCAAACCAGAAAATGAACTTAAGAATAGAAAATACTAAAAGAATCAGACTTAATAGAAGCAATTATGAGAAAACTTATAAAATTTATGGAGATAAATTTATATGCAAAAATTTTAAGAAGTTTATATGATTACCTTTTAATGAATGATATTCAATGTCATATCTTAAAAACATGAAATTAGACTAATTTAATTCATATTTCTCCAAATGTTTATCAAGTTATGACAAATTTGATCATAGAAAATAATCATAATATATTAGTGCAATATCCATATTATTATGAATGTTACGACCTACTGCAATATCCACTTCTTTTTCCAAGAGATGATATAGGATGTAGGGCTATCAATGGATCAGATTTTCGTCAAATTCAATCTAAATTCAATTTGAATATTAGGATTTTTAACTAATTAAAATATCAATGGATTAGGTCCAGTTATAAATATCCGTTAAAGATCTGAACTTCAATAATTTTTATTAAATCAAAATTCTTATATATAATACTAATAAGAATTTTACAATAAAATTTATATATTATATTGACCTAATGTCTATATTATGCTACTAGTATTGAACCTTACCCAAAAATAAGAGGGATACTAAAAAAATATAAAATATAACAATGTATAATAGTTTACCTCATATGTATTAATATAATATGAAATAATGGTTTAGTATTCAAATATTTAACTTTTAGGCTAACACATAACAAAAAATTATTGAAAATTCAAATATAACATAAATGTACTTTGTAAATACAATATTTTTATACAATCAAAAAGGTAAGAAAAATATTAAATTGAATCAAATTTTTTTTATTAAATTTTGGATATCCATCGGAGTTAAATATATTACAAATTGACCAAGATCCTATAGGATATGGAATATGAATTTGATAATCAAATTCGGATTAGATATAACTCATTTGATCCAAATCTGACTTGTAAACAGCCATACAAGATGACATCTAAACATTAAAATATATTTATATGCATATATATATATATATATATACGCCAAAGCATCCAATAATCCAATGCAAAAGAATGAATCTATCCATGTGAATCTTACAAGTAGTGCAATCATTGTTGGAAAATAATAAACAAGTTTATATCTTATTTTAGAATTCATCCTATTGTTTATTACTCTTATATTGGGAAGAGATATTTATTTTCTTTTTGCTAATAACATGCAAAGTTTAACAAATGTAAAAAATAATCTGCGAAGCATTATACAATTAAAACTTTGAAGTTTTAAACTAATGTGAAAATATATTTGCATATTTCTTATTATTAAAATTTTATACTTTTTTCAAATGAAAATTTTCATATATATAAATTATAATTTATATATATATATATATATAGAGAGAGAGAGAGAAATAAAATTTCTATTATCAATCGTGCAGCAATTTCTTCGGGGGGGAAATTCTATTGTTGGTTTTTTCAACTTAATGACATAAAACTAAAACAACAAGATTGATTACTAGCTATCGCTATACCTATTAAATTTGTGGTTTGAATTACAATTAAAAAAAGAAATTTGATGGTTATCACCCTAGAAGAAGAGACAAGGGATAGTGAAATTGTAAAAAGAGTCGTTCTGTAACATCTTTTATTGGAGGTTTAAACATTGTAGATATTGATGAAATACTATATTTATAATACACAATGTAAGCATTGGAATGGGAGAAAGTAAAAAATATAATAGGTCCCATACATGGTACAAATCCCATAGAAGAATAAATATATTATCTTAAATTGTTCTTAAATTGCAATTAGCGGCTCAATTTATTTTATAATTTCAAATGATAATTTTTTTTATTTTTTATTCATCTATTTAATAAGTATTTAGATCAGATATATATAAAAAAATAATTTATATAATGAACAAACTTAAAAATATATAATAATAATAATAATAATAATAATAAGTCACAGCGTGTGCACATTTCGAGTGTCATAAAATCGATGAAATTAATGGTTGTGGTAGTGCATATAACATTTTTAAACTAACATCAAATGTACATCAGTACAAATACAATGTCAAAATTAATGATACTGACATAAAAAATTCAGTTGTGATGCTAGTTGGACGAACATATACTCAAACTATAGTAATAATAGTAACATTTTATTTTGTAATATCATCTAACAATTGATAATTTACTAGAACATTACGCGGCTTACATGCATGGTTGGCGTCTTGAAAAAATTTTTAAAATCTTAATGGAATGCCCAAAATAACGTAACGGTAATTCTCAATATAATCAAAGTGAGAAATATAAGGCCAATCTCTTGGCCCTATTTGATCGCATTTTGGGTGAATTTTGGAAAATATTTTGGATAAAAGTGTTTTGGAAGTCAAAATTATGCAATGGTCCTATTATTTGGTTTTGTTCTGAAAAACACGAAAAATGAAATTATTTGTTTGGAATTGTTTTGCAGGAAATAAATTTTACTATAGATGTCAAATCAGAAATTTTTTTGTTGAGTTTGTAAGGTAAAATTATATTTTTAAATTTAATAAATATATGTGAATGTATATATATATATATATGAATAACTGATGTATATATTTGTAATAATTGATATATGATTGTGATGAAGTGGTGTATAATTAATTTAATTTTAAATTTATTTTAAAAATTTATAATTAAGAAAATTATTGTAACATAATAATTTGCTGAAATGAATAAAAATTATGAAATGAAAACAATATTATTTAATTATAAAAATTTATTTGATGATAATTAAACAGACAATGGATAAATGTATTATTGTGCACCATTAATTAAATATTTTTTTAAAATTTCTATAGTTCATAATATTAATAGTAATTAATTAAGTAAATTTTGAAATAATTTTGATAATAGTTTAATTAGGGTGCAATCATTAATAAATTTACTAATTTAAAAATATTTTAATAAGAATTTTATTAGTACTATATTTACTAGTAAATATACGAGTTAACAAAAATATTATTTATATTTTAATATATCTGTAGTTACAAATATATTTATTGTTTAAATAAATATATAATTAAATATAAATATGAAATAATTAATATATATATACTATTAAATTAAAAATGTAACATAAATATGTATTAATTAGTATAAAAACTAGTAAAAAAATAATTAAATGTATAAAACAATAAGTAAACTAATAAAAACATATATTAACTTATTAAATAAGATAACCTAACTATGTAATATGCTTAACATATTTACTTTGTAATTAGTAAATAATACATTGAATTATAAATTAGTTATTCATAAATAATTTATTTTATTCAAAAATAAAATAATATTTTCAAATATAGTTAATTTTTTAAATATTTTTGGTTGATTATGTTAGTTTATTTGATTAATATTTTATTGAATGCTTTAGGTTATTTAATGAATTATCGCACTATATTTATTTTTTTTGTTAAATTTATAACTAAATGCAGAAATAAATTCAAAATATTTTTTAATTAGTAAAGTTTTAATATCTTCATATATGTAATATATGTGTGTGTGTGTGTGTGTGTGTGTAAATAAGTAAAGTGAGAAAGTGAAAAATGAATGAGTGATTTGAAATGTAGAGTAAGAAAAGGAGGGTAGGTATGCTATTTTTTTGCCTGTGAGGGGTATTTTGAAAATAAAAAAATATTTTGAGTTAGAATTAAAAATTATATAATTCATTTGCTATTCTTTCATAGAATTAGAAAATATTTTTACGAAAACTAAACAAACATAGGGCTTACTCTCAGTTGGGCGGGCGGCACACAATTAGCATGAAGTTCCCCGCCGCATCAAGCAACCTACTCCTACTCCTCTACGAGCAGTAGCTTCCATCTATTTTATGTACTTTTGCTAAAAGAAAAGATTCACATGCACAGTTCTTATTCAACTATTAATAAATAAAAGGTGCCAATGCCATATATCACAAAGCGTATATAGAGCAGTGACGATATACCATTCTAATCAAATTGTACAAGTACCAACAATACCAAGATAGTTTTATAACATGAAATGAAATTCAATTAAACAAATATATAGAATATTATGTCTCCAATGATTTCTTTTTTTTCTTTTTTTGACATTTATATAAGCCCAAATTTGGTAGGACGACAAGGAGATTTATTTATTGAATGAAGTGCATCTTATAAGATATTGATCCACCATGCTTTAGATAATAGAGTTCAAGACAAGAATGAAGAGCAATTTTGAGAGTGGTGACAAAAGATTGGTATTTTTAGAATATGTTTATTTAATGTTTAAAATTTCTAGTTAGTTGATTAGGATATTTTCTTTGAGATATTGGGTATTCTAGTTTGATTGTTAAGACAAGTGTTCCATCTTTTTGTAGAAAACTTAGTTCATGACAAGGAAGGTGAACAGTTTTGATAATGGTTTAGGGTGTAAGCAGATGTTAAACGAATCGGATACACTATTTTTATAGTCGTTTCCATTTAACTTTCTGAATATTCGGATATGGATACGGATACGGATACGGATATGAATTTGGCTGATATTTAAGAATGATATTTGAATTTGTATTCGTTGGATATCAGTTGAATTCAAATGTATCTTTATTTGATTATAATTATTCAAATATATCTATAATTGATTAAATTTATCCATATTCAAATTATTTTTATGATATTCATATTCGATAATAATTATTTATGTATCTATTTACAAATATTCAAATACTTGGATCTATGAATACATAACAAATACATATTTTTAATTAACATAAGGAACTATACAATTTTATTAAAAAGAAAGCAATCAAGCAAATAGCATAATTTTTAATTAATAACTAACTTTATAATTGATTATTTGTACTAATTAATATTATTAATGACATTTAAGTATATTAGTTATAAAGGTAACAACAATAACTATGTTAATTAACTTTATTCTTCAATGTTTTCTCTATATTATAGTAATTTTTTAAAAAAAATTTCTTCCCAATTCTTCAATTATAATTTATATATACATGTATAGATTATGAGATTTTTATTGAAAAATATACATAGTATATTATTTAATAAATATATATTTGGAACAGATATTAAACGGATTGCGTACGCATTTACCATATCTATACTCATTTGTAATCAGATATCTCCTAATCGAATCCAAAGAATATTCGTCTTAAATGGATGCGAATAAATTTTGTATAAACGGATACGAATGTGAACGATAAAGAACTTTTAAATGTCCATTTACAGCCTAAGAATGATGACAAGAGATTGGTATTTTTCAAATAGATTTATTTGATGTTTAAAATTTCTAGTTAGTTGACTAGGAAATTTTCTTTGAGATCTTGGGTGCTCTAGTTTGATTGGTAAGACAAGTATTTTTTCATTGCGACGATTTATTTTTTGGGATTGTTTAATAAAATTTTTGGAATTTAGCTTGCTCTGTTGGATCTAATGACTTAGTGTTTCAAAGTGTTTGAGCTTAAGGGCACTGCCATGTTATGTCCAAAATTTGGAGCATGACATAAGTAGCATCAAAGCTTAGGTTACAATTTTATACATGGATGTAGGTTCAAATTTTTCTTTTCGGTTGACCAAGGAAATGGTGTCAGAACTTAAGTCATGATTTTGATTAAGATGTAGGTTTGAAATTTTGGGTGAACCTAGAAAACAACATCCTAAGTTGAGAATTAGAAATTCTGGGATATACTTAGGTATAGAGGACAACCATTTGACTTTGGGAAAGGAATGCTACATGAAAGAATGCTCTCCTAGGATCCTAATTTTACGTGACTAGATTTTCGAATGGATTTTTATCATAGTTTCTGATTGAATCTGGAAAGGTGCCAAACAAGAATTCTGGGGTCTATCTTTTAGGTGTTTGTAGCCACTTGCATCACCTCAATCCGATTTATATGGAGTGAGTTATGGCCAAAATATTAGAATGTGTCCAGTCAAATGATACAGGACTTTGATTTCCTGAATATGGATATTGGTGATACCTTTACTACTTCTTCCTGACAGAATTAAGTAAAATAATCAACGTATGAATTTTAGGTCTATTTCTTAGGTTTCTATTTCCACCAGAATTACCTCAATCCGATATATATGGAGAAAGTTATGATCAAAATACTAAGACATATCAAGCCTGGAAATACAGGATTTTGATTTTTCCGAAAATTGATACTTTTGGCACTTTATTATTACTTTATCTGGATAGAATTAAGTAAAGTAATCAAATAAGATTTGGGGATCTGTCTCTTATATTTTTATATCCATTTAAATCACTTCAATCCAATATATAACAAGAAAGTTATGCCTAAAATACTACAATGTGGCAAGACAGAAAATACAGGACTTCAATTTTCCTAGAACAGAAAATTGTGACAACTTTTACTACACAATTCTGATTTAATTGGGAAATATGGTCAACACATGAATTATATATCTGTATTTTAGGTTTCTATATATGTTTGAATCACCTTCATCCTATATATATATATATATATATAGAAAGTTATGGCTAAAATACTAAGATGTGTTAAGGTAGAAAATACATAATTTGACTTTTCAATAGCAAATATTTGTGATGCTTTGTATGGCTTGATCCTGATGGAATTAAGAAAGTGGTCAACGTAGAATTTTTAGATCTATAGGTTAGGTTTCTATAGCCATTAGAATCACCCTAATCTGTTATACATAGACTAGAATACTAAGATATATCAAATCTAAGATTTCCTAGACTTGAATCTACTTATTTATTCCTTGATGTAAACTTACTTAGATTGAAATATCAACATAAAAGTTTTAGGCCTCCCACTTAACTTACCAATACCTCAAGAATTACATCAATTGGTTCTCTAAAAAGAAAGTTACAAGCATATTACCAGAGAAGTTACTTACAAAGCTCGGGATTATCTTGAAATATGTAAAGTCTAAAGTTTTGAGGACAAAACTTTTTGTAAGGAGGGTAGAATGTAGTACTCCAAGTCTTTAGACAAATTATTATAATTTATCTTAGAAGTATTATTAATTACACCTCTATAAGTACTTGAATTTTGTTAAGGCTAGGCTGTCATGTTATGGGATCTAGAATAGAAGAGTGTGTGGTTAATAGTGAGCTTCTATTTTTTGGGGGGAAAATTGGATATATAGAATATTGGATGTTTAGAATAATGTAGTAGTATTAGTTGATTTTGATTCATTGATATTCTTGGGTTGCTCTTTTCCTAGAACTTGAGCATACAATTTATTTGAGGCGCATTCAATATTTAAGGGATCTTAATTGAGAATAAATATAGGATATATATTGAATTTTTTTTATGGTTATTAAGGATCCTATTTTATGTACTTATCTTTATTTTTACTTGCAATCTTGAGGATATAGACTTTAGATTATTAATAATTTTTTAAAGGTTGCTTGGTTGTTATTAGAGATGTCAAATTTACTAAGCCAATTATTTGATGCGAACTTTATATATTGAGTTTTATGTTATAGATTAAGCTAAACTCCTTGAATACCAATTTATGGAGAAGGAAATATTAATCTTGGGTCCATATCTAATAAATGACTAGAGATGTATTAGTTAGCCCAAATTATTTAGTTCATTTTAAGTTATTCATTTTATGTTGTGATTAAGCCCATAACTAGTGTAGAAAATAAGTCCACAAATTATTATGAAGTAATTACGGGATGAGGTCCATGATTATCAAGTTAAAGATGATGAAAATCAATTTTATGAAATTTTCGGATTTATGGATAGATGGGAAATTCTAGAGGTCTTTCCATCATTTTAAAACTCTATTTGGATAATATTTTACCCCCATAAGGTATCCAGTCATATTGGTTACCTAAAACCATATAAATGAAGGTGATATGAAATCTTAGGACCTCTTTTTTTTGTGCCATTATATTTTCATTCAAAAACTCATCATAGATATTCCCTATTATTTAATTACTAAACTATAGCAATAGTTAGCTAAAATCTAGAATAATTAAATTATGAAAAGTTAGGATTTCAAATATTTAGTCATAAGTTTGGGAATTTCAATAATTATCCAATCCCAACAAATTAAAGATTTTAGGGATTTCAGTAACTACCTAATCCTAATAAGACAAAGATTTTAGAATTATCTATGCGGCTCTAAGCTATCGTTATCTAAGATTGATACTGATCAAGTCTGGAGGAGTTGAGAATCAAAGTCATCTTCTTATATCAATAAGATATGAATTCTAGTTTATTCAGAATAGCTAGGCTAGTAGTATAAATGCCTATATAGTAGGAAATAGAGAAGCCATACCTAGAGGTGAGAAAATAACAAGTTTTCTATTTGTTCTTTAAAAATCTATAGGAAATTTCATTTTGCGATACTAACATCCAATTTTTCTGTCTGAGAATTAGTGAAGAATGCTTAAATGGTAGATCAAATATGAGGGAAACTTTGGGTTTCAGGATTTTAGCGCAAGTAAATTTCTTTCTTCCTTGTATTGAAAATATCCTCTTTGCAGAAATAATTTCTACATGAAATAGTAAGTAAATTTTTTTCTTTCTTCTATTGAAAATATTCTCTTCATGTAAATAATTTCTGCAAGAAATAGTAAGTAAATTTCTATTCCTTTTCTATTGAAAATATTTTTTTGCATGAATAATTTCTACCTCAAAAATAGGTGATTTTTGCTGATTGAACTTCTAAATCTAATGGTTTATTTGGTGTAGAATTTTTCATTTATTTATTCATAAGGCTTTTTGGCATGCATAAAACTTACTCTTAGGATTTGAGCATGTAAAACAAAAAAAATTCTAAATATTGCATAAAACATAGTATTCTTTGATGAAATAAAAAAAATAAAAAGGATCTATACTCTGAATAATCAAAAAACTATCAGTAAGAACGAGTTTCGTAACTATGCTACAAGGTTACAGTAGCAAAAGATCTTTGAAGTTGCATTGTAGTTAAGGCCTCTCAAGCTACTTTTAATGGTGTTGTCGTTAAAACCTTTGAATCCAACTTTAACAACGTTGCAGCTAAGACTTTTAAATCTATTCTTATCAACATCGCAATTAAAACCTCTAAAGTTTCTTAATGGTATTGTAGTTAAGATCTTGGCCAAGATAACTTATTAGAATCCTAAAAGTTCATGAGCATGATTAATTAATCAATATTTTTTATAAGTGTGTAATCAATGTTATGAATTGCTCTGAAAAACTTGTTCTATGATTTACTTTGAAAATCTGATTCTTGAATTTTTGTATATTAATTGTTATATTTCTACAAGCAGATGTTCTTGTCATCAATAATTTCTTTTTTTTTTGTTTGATATTTATACATACTCAAATCCGGTACAAGGAGAAGAAGATTTATTTATAGGGTGAAGTGTTACTCATAAGATATTGATTTACCATTTTGTATATAACTTAGTCTCAGGATGAGGAAGATGAGCAGTTTTAGGGATGGTGACAAGAGATTGGTATTTTTAGTATTGGTTTATTTGATGTTTAAGATTTCTAGTTAGTAGATTAGGAAATCTTGTTCGAGATCTTGGCTACTCTAGTTTGATTGTTGAGACAAGTACTTTTTCATTATGACGATTTATTTTTGAGATTTTAAATAAAATTCTTAGAAATTTAGCATGCTTTGTTGGATCTAATGGCTTAGTGCCTTCAAGTCTTTGGACTTAGGACCAGTGCCGTATTATGTCCCGTATTTGGCACATGATGGTAGTGTTCTTGATATATTGTCCG
>JACGDI010001506.1:1011966-1057417 GCA_014898725.1 Jacaranda copaia | reverse complement strand
CCCCCCCCCCCCCAAGCTTGATTACCATCTCGCAATGTATCATGATGAACAACATTTGAGTTGTCTCGATAAGTGGTGGTCCTAATTGTTGGAATTAATTAGGACTTCTAGATAGTATATTAAGTGGAGAAGAAATATGAATTCTTTTAAGATCTCAATCCCACATTGAAAAAAAAATAAAATGAGAGTCCCTTTCTTAGATGAATCTCTTGTTAAGCTTTTAGATTATTTTAAGGTTTTTAGAGAGTGTCTAAGAGCATGGGAATTATATATATTGGTTGAAAATTTACATATATATATATATATATATTTAATAATCATGACTTAGCAATTAGCACTTTGCACGTACACCACACACTATGGATAAAATTCAAATTATATTTTAATTTAAATTTTAATTAAATGCATAATTTATTTAATTATTTAAATTATGTTTTTAATCATAAACAATGTAATTGTTAGAAGAAAGACAAAATTGTTACAATCAATTTATTATTAAACTAACAGTCTTAATTGTGTAAATAGTTGTTGTAACCTTATATAAGGGGAATTAATCCACATAAATTCATTATGTTTTTTTTTAAAACAAAGTGTTATTACACTCCATCAAAAAATATATTCTCATACTCTTTTTAATTATTCTCAACATCAACAAAAATTCCTATAAAATTCTTAAGTAGAAATTTTAGAATGCTGACTACAATACCTTGGGTGCCCTAGTTGAATTCTAGGGGTGAATTGCCATAGTCCATGTAGTACAAATAGTGGGAGCAATTATCACCTTAAGGACAATGTAGGGGTTTTCTACACATAGTTAGGCACATTAGATTTCCAACTTTTCAATACATTTTCTAGCAATCTTAAGGTGATAAATTTGAGAAGATGGAAGGAAGGACAGAAAGTTCATTTCAAGTGGTGGATCAAAATCTAGTAAAATTGGACTAGTGTGATGGGACAAACTTCAATCGATGGAAGAACAAACTAATGTTCATGCTCACTGCATTAAAGATTGCCTATGTGCTAGACCCAATTTTGAAAGATCTTCCAGCACCATAGGATAAAGATTCAGAGACACTCAAAGCTTAAAGAAAAAAGACGTGATGATGAAGTATTGTGTCAAGACCACATCCTCAACACATTATCTGATTGTTTGTATGATCTCTTCACTAACGTCAATCACCAAAAGAAATTTGAAATGCACTAGAATCCAAGTACATAGCTAAAAAACAAAGAGCAGAAAAGTACTTAATTATCAAATTCTTTGAATTCAAAATGTTGACAACATGTCTATTACGAATCAAGTGCATGATTTTTCTATTTTAAAATCAAAATTAAAAGAATTGAAAGTTGAGATTTCTGAATCATTACAGGTAAAGGCTATAATAGCAAAATTACCCCCTAGTTAGAATGATTACAAAAAGAAAATGCTTCATACAACTGAAAATTTTAATTTGGAACAATTTGAAAAGCATTTATGGATCGAGGAGGACATTTGAAATTCACAAAAAAGGCATGCTAAAACTTTTTCCGAGGTGAACTACATAGATGAAAAGAAACCTAGTTTGGGAGGAAAGAAATATGACAAAGTTGTGCCTATAGGAAAGAAAAGGAACCTCTAGAAGACTATTAAGACTTAAAAAAATAAATACAAGACTAATAAGTCGTGTTATAATTGTGGGAAGAAAGGCCATCTTTGTTGGACTAGTGCCCTGCGAGCTAATAAGATTGGCATGTAACTATTTCACTTGTGTTACAATCTTGATTGAATGATATTCTTATAAATGGCCATCTTCATTATATGTTTATATTACTTCACTGGCATATGGTTGAAGCCCTTAGATCACACAAGACTATGGGACTTATTCACGCACTAGGTGGTGATCATGGCATAAGTTGTACACAGTCTTGATCTTAACTATCCCAAGTCATAAAATCTTATATGATAGGGCATTTAAGATTCAAATAAACTTGCACTAATGATGCATAATCCAAAGGTTGGATGTTGCTCCATTCCATGAGCAAACCGTATGTGATATAGGTGCATGTTAGTAGATGCTTGTTAGAGAACAAGGCATTAGAGGCCCACCCAGAGAATCCACTAGATTGCCATAGTAGCAAGTTAATAATGGCTAGTTCTCTAGCTTACTCTAGTGCATATAATTAGTCTATTGACTTGAGGATCCATTGTAACCTTATGTTTAGGTCCTTATGCTTTGACTCCACTTTAGCCACCTAGCGAGCGTTCCAGTGGTGATTGGGCATGAGCTACTTAGACATAGAGGTTTATGAGATCCAAGATAGGATTTGACTTCTTGTCTTTATGAAGGGTAAATGCATCTCCTATGTGTTCTATGATGATTGATTCCAAAGAGTTCTTGGCCAAGGCAATGTGACAATTCAGAAAAGAGGTTTTCCAAATATGAGGTCACAAACCAAAATTGAATATTAAGAATAGATGCATAGTATTGAGGCTATTAAGGAGCCAACAAATATCTTACCCTATGCCTCTTTAATGAAGATAAGAGATGAAAGGATCATATTTGTATGATACGCATAGAGCTAGAATGGTTCACCAAAAGCATCATTTGGCCAATTGTTGGGTTACATGGGCTTGAGGTTATACATCAACCATAGAGATTGGGTACTCTTCAATTAATAGAGATTAATTGAATTGAGTCGGCTAGGTTAAAGGAGTTTAAACTAACGTGAATATATGATATTCTAGAGTCACAAAGGTTGTGAGTCCATATCCAATAAGTGATAGAACCTAATGGGTCACATATAAAATCCAATTGGAAGTTCTAAATATTGAGGGAGATTTTCTAAGTGTTAGAAAAATTCCAAGGTGACCAACAATTGAGGGAATCAGTTGACACAATTTTTAGTCATCTCAGCTTGATCAATTTAATTGTTAAATTGATCTGATTAATTTAAGGAGTTAAATTAAGACTAATTAAACTAAGGATTAATTTAATTTGGTTCCATATGACTATCAATTGGTCAAGTTAATTTAAAGATTAAGTTAACAAAATTAGCTTAAAGAGTTAAACTAGTTGACTTAAAGGTTAAGTCAAAGTTTAATTAAATTAAAGGGTTTAATTTAATTACAATGAAGAATTGATTTTGGAGCAAGAATTTAAATGAAATGTTCATTTGGAGTGGAATAAGAATTTATTTGGTAGACATTTCATAAAATGACAAGTAGATTCCAAATGAAATTCAAATTCACACAAATTAATCACACCATTCTCCCTCTATATATAGATATAGAGGGGAAGGCCACCAGTTGAATATGATTCACACATTTTGTACATCTAAACGTTAGATCCAAAATTCCCTCCAAAAGTAATTCTCTCATGTGTTGATGCTTCACTCTTTTCTTCACCTCTCTCACCATTTATGGCCTCCAACCGAGCTCTCTTTCTTCTTAGTTTTTCCATCTGAATTAAGGAGAAAAGGATTGTCCATTGGTGTGTGGACTTTGGCATTAGAGACAAGACGAATTTCAGATTGCTTGCTTTGGTGATCCTCTATTCCAGCAATGTGTTTCTGGATTCTGTTTGAGGTCTTTCTAAATAATTTTGGTCCTAAAATTTTAACTGGACATTTTCCATTGAGTTGGTGAAATTTTGGTCCATATTTGGCTTGAATCCAAGATGATTTACCTGATCAAAAGTTGATCACCCCTTGGTGTCCCAGAAGCAGTTTGCTTTCAGGAAAGGAAACACTACTTCAAATATTGGTTGGATTTTGCTTAAGAGGCAACAATCTGACCTTAATCCATTATAAAAGCATGATTTAGATCCTTGAATTGGTGTAATCTAAGTTATATTTCAGTTTTTAAATGTTTTCAATTAGATCCTTAGCATTACACCTCTTTAAATCTTAAACGTGATTGTCGCTATAAAAAGAATCAGAGGATAGAAAATGCCAATAGTGCAAATATGGTTAATACTGATAACACCATTGTTGCCATGATTTCTGATTTGCACATTGGTATGATCACTGAATTGAACATGGTTGCTGCGACAAAGTCTCCTAATTGGTGGTACGATTCTGGTGCTACTATTTATGTGTGCAATGACCAAGAACTATTCAAGACCTTGGAAAAGGTTGACGAAAGGCAAAAGTAATATTGGAAAATGGTAATACCACTAAGGTTCTTGGCAAGGGCACTGTTGAACTGTCTTTCACTTTCAGAAAGAAATTAGTACTAGTCAATGTTCTTTTTGTTCCCCAAATTAGGAAGAACCTTGTATCTACAAATTTATTATGTAAGAAGGGAATCAAGGCTATTCTAGAGTTTGATATGGTTGTATTTTCTAAGAGTGGTGCCTTTGTTGGCAAAGGCTACTCTTATGATGGCATGTTCAAATTGAGTGTTACTAATAAAATGAATGATTCAACTTACTTTTGTGACTCCTATTTTTTTAATTTATGGCATGGTAGATTGGCACATGTTACCTTGGTTATATTAAATATATGTCAAAGCATGGTTTAATTTCTTGCAATGATAGTAACAATGAAAAGCATGAAATATGTATACAAGCAAAAATGACTCAGAAACCATTTGCTTTTGTTCAAAGATCTTCTAAATTGTTAGAACTTATTCATTTAGATATATGTGAATTAAACTAGAGGAGGAAATAGATATTTCATCACTTTCATTGATGACTATTCTAGATATGCTTATATCTATTTGATGAAAACAAAAGATCAAGCTTTTGACATGTTTAGGCTCTATAAAGCTGAAGTAGAAAATTAAAAGAAAAAGAAAATTAAAATTTTAAGAAGTGACAAAGGAGATGAATACTTTCTTCCGAATTTAATTCCTTTTGAAAATAATGGCATCATACATGAAATGAGTGCACCATATACCCAACAATAGAAGAATTTAGTAGGAAGAAAAAATAGGACACTAGTTGACATGGTGAATGCAATGATCTTGAATGCTAAACTACCTAATAATTTATAGGGTGAAGCCTTACTGACTGCATGTCATGTACATGATAGAATACCTTATAATAAATTTAAAGTATCTCCATATGAATTATGGAAAGGGAGAAAAACAAATCTAAGTTACCTTAGAGTTTGGGGTTGTCTAGCCTTTTATAGAGTGATAGATCCTAAACAGACAAAGTTAAGACTAGGAGCCATAAAAAGTGTGTTTGTGAGATATGCTCAACATTCTAAAGCATATAGATTATTAGACTTAAGAGTCTAATGTGATAGTAGAATCAAGGGATGTTGAATTTATTGAAGATAAATTTGGCAATGACTTTTATGTAACTGAACAAACACATAAACAAACTAATCAAAGTGCATTAACTATTGGTAAAAGGAAAGTAATTGAATCTCCTAGTGAACCTAGAAGAAGTCAAAGGGCCAAAAAAGAAAAGAGCCTAGGACTAGACTTTGTTGATCCCAGTTTATTATTTTCTTAGTTGAGGGTAATAAGGAGTCAATGCTCAATAAAATGCCAATTACATTAAATATAGAAGAAAATCCTAAAACCTATAAAGAAGCTATGACATCTAGAGATGTAGCATTCTGGAAAGCGACAATCAACAATGAAATGGATTCAATATTATCTAACAATACTTGGGTATTAGTAGATTTGCCCCTTAGTTCAAAACCTGTGGGTTGCAAATGGGTCTTTCGAAGAAAATATAATACTGATGGATCTATTCTAACCTTTAAGGCTAGATTCGTAGCAAAAGGTTTTAGGCAAAATAAAGGTATTAACTATTTTGATACATATGCACCAATAGCTAGAATAACATTTATTAGAGCACTATTGGCTCTAGCATCTATTCATCATTTATATGTGCATCAAATGAATGTTAAAATAGGTTTCCTCAATGGTGATTTAGATGAGGAGGTATATGTGGAACAATGTGAGGGATTTATTCTTTCTAGAAATGAAAAGAAAGTATGCAAGTTGGTAAAGTCATTATATGGCTTGAAACAAGCACCGAAATAGTGGCATTGAAAATTTGATTCTATCATTTTGTCTAATAAGTTCAAGCATAATAATGCAGATAAGTGGATTTATTCTAAATTCACAAAGGATTATGATGTCATTGTGTGCTTGTATGTTGATGACATGTTTATATTTGGGACAAATATTAATGGTATAAATGAAAGAAAGAAGTATTTATCCTCACGATTTAAAATGAAAGATCTAGGTGAGGTAGATACTATCTTAGGCATTAAAGTTAAGAAAAATAGTGGGGGTTATGCTTTGTGCCAATCCACTACATTGAGAAATTTGTAAAGAAATATCCAACATTTAGGAACCCCATATGATAGTTCTCACAAACTAGTGTAGAACTCTGGGAGAGCTATTGCTCCAATTGAGTATGCTGGTGCAATTGGAAGTTTAATGTATGCCATGCATTATACTTGGCTAGATACTTCATTTATTATTTGCAAGCTTCTAGATATACTAGTAATCCTAGTGTTGAAAATTGGAAAGAAATTGCTAGAGTCCTTGGATATCGTAAAAGAACTACAAATTTAGGACTGCATTATGAAAACTACCTAGCAGTATTAAAGGGATACACTATTGCAAGTTGGATAACAAGTGCCAGTGACAATAAGTCTACGTCTGGTTAGGTATTTACCTTTGGTGGAGAAGCTATCTCTTAGGCTTCTAAGAAATAAACGTGCATAACTCATTCTACTATGGAGTCTGAGTTTGTTGCATTTGCGAGAGCAGGTAAAGAGGCAGAATGGCTAAGAAATTTATAACTAGAAATAGAGTTGTGGCCACAACTAATGCTAGCCATTTGTTTACATTGTGATAGTGAAGCTACTATGTCTAGAGCTTATAGCAAAATATATAATGGAAAGTCTAGACATATAAGCTTGAGTGATTGTGTCAAGTAATTAGTTCTTGAAGAAATTATAACCATAATACATATACAAGAACAAGTAATAACTTGGCGAACCCATTCACAAAAGGACTTACTAAGGATTTAGTAAGGAAATTGTCAATTGGAATGGGATTAAGACGCTTTTCCTAAAGTCACCAGTAATGGAAACCCAACTTTTTCTAGCATTACCACTAGTTAAAAGTTCAATGGGTAAAAACAAGTTACTGATAAGTAGTTGTGGAGGTATTAGGACAACTTTCAAGTAAGCTAGTACATAATATTTGGAGGCTGAGTATGACTCTTAATGAGGCTTAGGTGTTTGGATATGACCAAAATTATCCAAAGCATAATGGAAACCTCGCCTATGTAAATATAAGGAGTGGTGCTACTCCTGACAAGGTTCAAGGGTTGACCTTTGGAAATGTTTATGAATGCTAGGATTTAGCACATGGCCATATTGGTGCTATAAAAATCTCAATGAATTTCTAAAGGTGTTGAAGAGTCTTATGTGTGGTACTTCTAGTTCTAATGTAAAGAATAATGGTTCAATTGCTTCAACCACCATCTATTCTATTCCAACTTTGAAGTACTTATACTAAGAAAAGATTCAAGTCAAGAGACATCTTTCTTATACATGATTCTATAAATTCTTAACATTACTATCTAAGTGGGGGATTGTTGGGACTAATTAGGAATTATAAATAGTATTTTAAGCGGAGAAGATATCAGAAATTCTTTCGAGATCTCAATCACACAATGAAAAAATAAGAAAACAAGAGTCCCTTTATTAAGTGAATCTCTTGTTAAGCTTTTAGATTATTTTAAGGTTTTTGGAAAGTGTCCAAGTGTGTGAAAATTTTATATATATATATATATATTGGATGAATATTTATATATGTATATATATTTAATAATCAAGACTTAGCACTTGGCACTTTGCATGTGCACAACGCGGCGTGGATTAAATTCAAATTATATTTTAATTTAGAATTTAATTAAATACATAATTTATTTAGTTATTTAAATTATATTTTTAATTAGAAACAATGTGATCATTAGGAAAAAGATAATACTGTTACAATCAGTGCATTATTTAAACAAATAGTTGTAATTGTGTAAATAGTTATTGTAACCTTATATAAAGGGAATTAATCCACATAAATTCATTATGTTTTTTTAAAGAAAAGTATTATTGCTCTCCTGCAAAAAAGATATTCTCATACTCTTCTCAACATCAATAGAAATTCTTAAATAGGAATTTCATAGTGCTAACTGCAATTCTTTATGTGTTTTAGTTAAATCCTAGGAGTGAATTGCCATAGTCCATACAACACAAATAGTGAGGACAATTATCACCTTAAGGATAATGTAGAGGTTTCTACACGTAATTTGGCACATCAAACATCCAACTTCTCAATACATTTTTCTAGCACTTATGCAACCTCAGGCAATTTAAGCTTTCGGTGTATGGCAATAATCAACAAGTTTGTTTTCCCTAGACTTGCACTAAACATGGCTACAAATACGAATTTGCTTTCAATAACACTTTCAAAGGCCAAGTATCTTAGATAGGATTCTTTCTTGCAAATTTTCAACACCCCAAGTGACTCATCTTTCCTCTAGAAATTTATTATGAAGTGTAGAGATTTTATCAAGGAAAATTCCCATTTCTCAGTATCTAACAACTTCACAATTTTTACTTGATCAGAGCTTTAGATCCCTTTTGCTGACTCTCATATCCTAGTCCCTTGAACCAGTTTTCTTCGGCCAAGCTTGAATTGATGTTAAAAAAAATTATCAATCCTATTGTTGGCGAATGGAACATTTCCTAGCTAAAGGAATTTTTTGATGAAGATTTTATCCATCACATTCTCAAAATACCAATTTGTCCTCCCTATAAAGATAGGAGAATCATTTAGACTGCTTCCAAAGGCAAGTAGTTTTGACATAAAATTAGCATTATCTTAATCTTTTAAGTTCTCTGGTTTATCATTAGGTGATCCCATTCCATGGCTGAAAGTTTGGCTAGCTCTCATTCATGTGAGATTCAACACATTCCTTTGCAGGTGCTCCATAATCTACTTCCTACAAGATGTAGATTACCTCAGCTATTTTATATCTCCAATAGCATTTGTTCATTTTCTACCCCATCACTATGAAAATGTTCTTTACCTTTAAGTGGTCCTTTAAACTAGAATACACCCAAGATGGCTCTTGTAACACCCCAACCAGGAGGTGCCTGCTCCCATATGAGGCCCTACTCAAACTATACCACAAGTGTTCTAAATAATAGGAAATGTCTCAAAAATCCAAAGTATTTAATGTTTACAACAAACGTACAACTAGGAATCGAGACATCACGAACCACACTTGACACTTTTATCACCCTCATTACCTCATATGTCGCCTAGGCTAGTCTATCTTCGTCACTCATCTTATCTAGGCCAAAGAATGAAAACTAACAATAAAATAATGTAAGTTCAAATGACTTAGTGAAATAATTTAGCAGTAATAACAAAATAACCATTTCTCTACTATCATACAAGAGACATATATAGAGGCAGTAAGAGGCCTAGAAATTGTGAGAAAATGTCTTAGTCAAAATTGTAGGTGGTCCATCTCACCACCGTCCCATACCAGTGATGAGACTTCACCAATATTTGAGTTCGAAGGTATAAATATCAAACTGAGAAATTAACCAATAAAAATTTAGCAAACATTTTCAAATGAAAGGTATTGGTGGTTCTCTTATCTTGTCACTCGACTTTTGAAAATATATAAATCTTTATCCCTCCACGTTCTAAGTGATCAACTCGGTCAAACAAACAAACATCAAGCATGGCTAGCCGCAAGCTTTACTAGATCATAGACAACTACCTCCAACTGGCTATGAGACTAGGTTGTGTATATCGCATACAGGTATTGGTCGAAAGATCTGTCTCCATGATTCCTTTCACCCAGCCATCTTTCGTAACTGATCCTAGGGCCCATCCCCAAGGGTAATATTTATTCATGTTAGCATGTCCAACAATATTTCAAGTAATATATCAAGTCATCATGTTAACTAACACACAAATAATTCAATGCTAGATTAGTTTCCAGAATGACATGGCAATATTTCAAAATTATTTTTAGCTTCCTCAACATAATCACCAATATAAGGTAAATTTCTATAAATCAATATCAACAAGAGCGCTTAGTGAGAAGGGGCGATGTAGAGTACTATATTTGCAAACAGTTTATTTTATCAAAACTCGTGTAAACATCCAAAACTCAATAATTTCAAACAGGTAAGAATCTCAAGTAGGTAGAATTCAAGAATTACCAAGAAAAAGATAAAATGAGCTATCAAGAGTATTGTAGGATGAAAGATCAATTTGTCATGAGCAAATGAATGTTTACAACCAAGACAAGATTGAACGATGGTGATATTTTTGTCATCATATATGTATAAGATAAGACTCACGCCAGATTTGATCAATAACAACTCAAAAATCAAAGGCAAAAAAATAGCTCTAACAAATTATCAACTTTAATAGAAAAATAAATAAATACTACAGAACAGACGAACAGCCACGGTTGAATCTCAACAAAATCAGGATCAAACAATGAAGGTATAATAACAATTATATATGTTCTTTTCCTAGCAATGAAAGCTAGTATTAGCTCACCTGGCAAATGAATAGGGATTCCTAGTTGTATGGTCACTCGGGTCCTGCTCCCTAGCCAAATCGAAAACTATTATAAGATAACTTAGGTTACCATTCTATTGATCCTCTGAATCTTAATTTTAACTGTAGTTAATGTCTTTACCAAACTTAAGGTTATTCTGATACAATTCTAGTGATTGGACTTCATATCCAGATATTTAAGACAATTGAATATGACAATCCTTAGTTGTTAGGAAAGTCCATATTCTTGATTCCTAGTCAAACCAAAGTTCAAAGTAAAATATCCTAAACTAACCATTGTGTTGATTTCTAAATCATAATTCTCAATATACTTAAATGTCCTTAAAGTTCAACAGTAAATTTATTTGTTCGGTCCTAATTCGTCAAGTTTCATGGTATACTAAAATGTTTAACATAGTCTTACATCACTATTCTTAACTTAGTGAATCAATAATTCAGTTATTAAGATCTTACTTAAGGTCCTAACTTGGGCTATAAACGAATATTCGAAAATTCATTTACCATTTACATTCAAATTTGGTTATTGAGCTATTATCTATATTCATTTAAAGTGGATATTATCTATATTTAATTAGTAGACATCCAACTGTAAATCGATATGAATATAATAAATGCCTATCCAATCCATTTAATATCCACTCCAAATGCATATCCATTGGATGTATCCGTTTATATATTTGATTATCCATAATTTAATTAAATCCATTATATGTATTTGATAAATAATATTTAAAAAATTATTATATATAATATATTCTATTTTTATGTATTTTAATATATAAATAATATTTTAAAAAATTATCATATATAATATATTATTTTACATAATAAATTATTTTTATTTTTCAATGTGAAGTTTCATAATCTATATATAAATGAATATATGTATAAATTAGTAGTTAAAGAATTAATAAAAAGATTAGGCAGTAATGATGATAATTAAATAATATTACATCAAAAAAATTGAAAAATTAATATATATATATATATAAATGATAATGTTAATTAATATAAAATTATTGTTATTTTACTTTATAATTAATTTACATTGGCTTCATTTTATTAATATTAATTAATCATAAAGTGAATCAATAATTTCTTTCTAAAACTAAAATATAAGGTTCAATATAAGTAACCATAAACTATGGAACAAAAGGAACAAGTTGATCCTTTTCAATAACAAATTTATAAAATTCTTTTTGGAAATGAGATTGTTCTTCTTTAGAGAAATTTTCAAAGAACCAATTTCTAAACAAATCCCATATTTTTTTATTAAACTCAGTTTGTATAAGTTTTCTATCAGAAGAACCAGGGCTAAAATCATATTTATTTTTAATCATAAAAACCAAAAATCAAATGCGAGAATTTCTCACAGAAAAAAATCTATTTCGGATTCAGTTGGTTCAATTGAACTATCACTATTATTATCATTTAAAGGAATACCATAAACAATATTAGAATAAGAGATTTTCAATTTGTCAAACCTAGTTTCTAAATTATTATCTCTTCTCATTTCAGGAACAAGTTCTCTTATCTAAGATGTAGAAGCTCTAGACATATTAGGACTTTCAACTGTATAATCAATCGGATCAAGAAAAGAAAAAGAATATCTATCAGATCTAGTGTTAGATCTAGAAAATTTTAACATATTTTGAGATTTTAATTTGAATTGAATAGTAACATCTCCATCTGGAGTTTGAATTATTTTATTAACCTCAGTTTGTATTATAAGTTGAATTGGAATGGCTTTTTCCATCTTCCAATTATCAGAAAATTTAACCTCATCCCATTTAATAGGTCTCCTAGTAGTAATATGAGATTTGCAAATATTTTTTCAATTAAAATAGTCTCCTTATTATGTTTATTAATCATTTTACACATAGGATTTAAAGTGTAAAGTGATTTATAATAAATACAATAACTGACACATATAGTTTCAGTATTAGGCATATAATTATAAACATGTAATTTAACATTTAATGTTAAACATGCAAAATATTTACATCAGTTAAAGATAACTGCAAATTAGGATAAACATCAAAGTAAATAGGACCATGGGTCAAACTAGATTGTATAATACCTATAATTGAATGTTTTCAATTAAGATTACGAGCATCACGTAAAATAGCAACAAAACTATCAGGTAAATTATCAAGAGTAAGAGGTTTAAAAGAAATTTGAATTAATCTACTATGAATAAATCTATAATCAGATCTATATCTATCAATATCATATTTATGCAATAATTGTAAAGAAATATCATCTTTATCAAGAGGAATAAACTCCTCAGTTGTTTTAACAACATGTTTTAAACCAATTTTTTCAAAAGTACCAAGTTAGTAAATTAATTTTGGATCCACTTTAGGTATGGTCCATTTATTAAGAAGATCAATATTAACTGGAAGATCTATCTCTTCCACATAACTATTTTTGACAGAAGATTTTCCTTTTAGAAAATTTATTTTTTAGAAGATGTGTTAAACAAACAATAGATTAAATATAACTTAATACCATGGTTCTGATACCATCTTAGGGCATGATCTTATGAAGGAGGGATTAGATCTCAAACGAGTTCACGAAAATCAACCCATAGTCGAAAAACCAGATAATGTTTACCTAAATTTAACAAGCCCTCCAAATAAATCTAATTCAATAACCAAAAGCCCACAAACGCAAACCCGGCTAAAAAAGGCAAACAAGGGGTAATCTAGAATCAAATATAAGTGGAGTGCCATTAAACCTCAAAACCTGTTCGGATAGCTCATAAAAGATCTAAAACCTTCAACACAATCCTATAAAAAGATGACCATGAAAGTTTAGGAAATATCTAACATATGTTTATTTAACACAAAACTTATTAGCCTATCATTAGGCTAGGATAAAATAAAATGAATAAATAAAAGCAAAATAAACTAACCTTTAAGGAACCAAAAGAAGTATGAAAGCTTTAATCAGCTCTTCTTTGATTGAATAAACAAGGATTTGAAAATACAAGAAAATTTAAAAGAGAAATAACCAAAAGAGCATAATGAAAATATAAAGCTAAAAACCAATGTCTAACTAAGAAAGAAACTAACCTATTTAAAGAAAGAAAAAAACACTATGCAGATTCCAAAGTTTTCAAATTCGAATAGTAAAAAGCAAAAGGCAGAATATTGTGCGGATTTAAAAATTTTCAAGTTCAAACAGTAAAATGGTAAAAACAGTATAAAGGTACAAATAGTATAACTGTTTATGTCATATTACATTATTGAGCACCTAGACATTATCTCCTTGTCTGAGTGTCACCAAAATCTTATCAATTTCTTGAGTGGAAGGAATATCATCCTCTGGATTTTTTGACTCTCCTGCTAGACATCCAAATTGGTTTTCCCCTGTCCTTGATTTTGGAAAGGTAGCCATTGAAACTATATCCCCTATATCACTAGAGAAATCGTCTTCTTCAACATCAACAAACTGGTCTTTAAGCTCTTCCTGAACTATGTTCAACAATATTTTTAATAAGTTGGCCTTAGATAATTTTCCCTTTCGCATTCTAAGTTTTTTAGAAGCTTTTCCCAGAATTGATATCAACCTTTTCCTTATAAATTTGGGTTACCTTAGTAATATTATGTAAGGTCTCTTACCCCTTAATTTGACCCTTTTCTTTATCAACTTGGAACATTTTGTTCCACCATTTAATAAAAAGGAACAATATAAACATGGAATATTATCTTCAGTAAAACTGACTTCTGGAACCCATTTTTAGATCCAGGGAATAGAAAACTCTATGAAGAAAAGGATTGCTGCTTTATTATCCATCATATGATTGTTAACTTCAGCTTCTATAATCTAGGGAGAATATCGACTCCATTGTTCAAATGCTTGGCAAAATTGATCAGGTAAAATATGATGACTGAGACCATAGGATTTCCACCAGTTAAAAAATCAATTGGGAACATTATTTTTAAAAACCTTAGGGCATACTTTTATAAATGATGTATGCTTTTTTTTGGGGGGATTTTCATAAAGAAAGACATTATTAAAGGCTTGAGTATACTCCCAAAAATTAAATTTATAAACATTTTTATTATCCTTTATATAAAACTCTTTTTCTTTCAATGAGGATATTCCCCATTCCTCAATAGAAATAAATTTTTTAATAATAATTTTACTAAAATTAAAAAAAAGATTTATCTTGTGAGCTTAGA
The DNA here is from genome assembly GCA_014898725.1 of Jacaranda copaia. Lineage (NCBI taxonomy): Eukaryota > Viridiplantae > Streptophyta > Magnoliopsida > Lamiales > Bignoniaceae > Jacaranda > Jacaranda copaia. The sequence goes on along the minus strand of JACGDI010001506.1, from coordinate 1,042,657 downwards.
AAAAAATGAGAGATCTCACAAGAATCAGTAGTAATTAAAATATTTTCATAGTAAGACCTAGGTTTATAAGAACCTGTAGCATATGATGTTGTATCAAGATATCGTTGGATTATCATCCAAGGATCATTTCTCCGTTTGAGGTCATTATGATCAAGGATCATTATTAAATCCTTATGTTCTTTTAGTTAAAAAATTGTGAGGGAATCCTCATCAACTAAGGATGCATTATTAGAAGTGACATCAACAAAAGAAGGTCTATTAGATCCTTCAGGCTTTTGAAACGAATTGGAGGAAGAAGATCGATTAAATTCTTCTGGTTGGTTAGGCTCAGGAGTTTTATAAGAACTTTCCTTATGTTGCTTGAATTGCAAGAATTCTGCAAAAACAAGGTCTCTATAAATGGGGTCCAAAGAAGCATATGATGCCTAGGAGATTGGTGAAACTATTAGCTTCTACTTGCCATGTTATATTAATGGCACCCTTGCAACACCTGCATTCTTCCTCCTCTATTAGAGAAGGGATTATGACCACCTCTTTTATGAGGTATCATTGTCCTATAAAAATTCATGGGTAAGAAAATCAGGAAGGCTATTATCACTTCCCTTTTTTTAAATAATTTTAAAATCAAAAGGGGCTAAATTAGCTTGCCACCTTGCAAACATTTATTTAGAAACATTATGTTTAAAATCTTCATTAAACATAAATTGAGCTGCTTGACAATCAATTTTAATTATAAAAAATTGGTTATATAAATCATCTTGAAATTTAAAAACACACTTAACAATAGCAAAGATTTCTTTAGCTATAGTAGCATAATTGTTTTGACTATTATTCCATTTACCCAAACAAAACCTAACAAAAATTTCTTGTTTATTATTAGGGTTAATTTGTTTTAAATACCTCCAAAACCAATATTAGACACATCAATTTCTATTATTTTTTCCCAATTTGGATTAGAAAGCATAAGACAAGCCAAATGTTTAACCTTTTCTTTAATTTTAAGAATGGCTTGGGTATGACTATCATTCCAAGGCTTAAGAGCCTTTTTCAACCTATCATATAAAATTGCAATATCTTCAGCAAGGTTTTTCTAATAAGGAGAAATATAATTAAGACTTCCTAAAAACCTTTGTAACTGTGTTTTATCAGTTATTTTATTAGGAAATTTTGAAGCAAATTCAATACTTCTATTGATAGGAATTATTTTACCTTTTTCAATAAAATGACCAAGAAATTTAATTTTGGTTTGAAATAAAATCATTTTAAATTTAGAAATAACAAGACCATTATTAATTATAGCTTGTTTAAATATATAAAGATGTTTGAAATGATTTTCAATAGTATTATAAAAAACTAAAATATCATCAATATAAACAATGATAAAGTTACTATAAGGATTAAAGATGTCATTCATAATTTTTTGAAATTCTAAAGGACCATTCATTCGACCAAAAGGCATAGCATTCCATTCATATTGACCAAAAGGAACATTAAAAGCAGTTTTAAACTTATCTTTATTTGCAATTTGAATTTGCCAATAACCAGATTTTAAATCAAATTTAGAAAATAATTAGCATTAAACAATCTATTAAGTAAATCCTTTTTATTAGGAATGGGATATTTAATCCATTTTAAAACTTTATTTAGAGGTTTATAATTTATAACTACTCTAGGAGCACCACGCTCTTGTTCATTATGTTTATTAACATAGAAAGTTGTGCAAGTCCGAGGAGATTTAGTAGGTCTTATAAGACCTTTTTGCAATAAGGATCCAATTTCCTTCTTGCAATATTCCAGATATTTAGAATTCATCTAGCAAGGTCTAACTTTTGTAGGAATATTCCCATCAAAATTATCTTCATAAGGAAGATCAACAATATATTTTTTCCTATTCCAAAAAGCATTAGGGTGTTCATTACACACAGATAAAGAAAATTGGTTTCCAAGATAAGAAATTTTCTCTTTTAACTTAGGATGATTTAACTAATCATCTATATTAAGACAAATAATTTCTTGTTTTAAAGAATTAATATGAGCAGTTTTTGCTTTAAGCAAATCCTCAATTTAATTAAGGATTCTAGAAAAAGGTTCAGCTATGAACTGGAAATGTAATTCATTACCATTAAAAGTTCCTATGAAACCCTTTTGATCAACCATTTTTAAAGGAAATATTTTCTTTAAGAAAGGAATATCAAGTATAATTTGATTAGAAATATTTTTTACCAATAAAAAACTCATAGGTATACAATTTTATTTTTACAAATAAAAGCTTTTGACAATTTATAGCTAATATCAAGTTTTTCTCCATTAGCAAAATGAAGAATATGAGAAGTTTTTTCAAAATACCTAGTAGGTATTAAACCTTCTTGAATATAATTAAGATCAGCACCACTATCAATTAAAGCAATTAATTCTTTTGAAAACTTATTATCAATCAAAAGATTAATTTTAACTAACCACTTTTGTGAAGTGACCATTTCTAATTTAGAAAGGAAATCATCAACTTGTAAATTATCAGGAAAACTATCAAACAAATTATCAATTCTAGGCATAATTTGTTTACCCTAAGAAATTTCTAATTTTCTCCTCCTGTCTTCAAGAAACATATTATTCTTTTTTATTTCTATAATTTCTCTTTTTAAGCTATCAACTTCTCTTTTTAAATCATTAATAGTAGTAGGATTACTAATCTTATTTCTATTATCAAGCATTTTATAAACTTCTGCCATAAAATAAGGTTCATTATCCTTATTATCAGGAATATTATAAACAAATTCTTTAGCAGGTTTAGAAGAAGGAGTATTCTCAATCTAATCAATTATTTTAGACCTTAATATAGGATCTTTTATTAACTTAAAAAAACTCTAAAGTATTGTTATTATTAATCACATTTAATTCATTAAATTGAGAAATAATATTATACAAACCTTCACTATCAGATTCACAACTATTAGTTTCAAAATTTACACAAGATTTTCCTTCTTTACAAGGATCACACTCAAATTCTGAACAATCAAAATATTTATTTAAAGTATCAGCATCAGACGAAGTATAATCATCATCCTCAGAAGACTCAGCATTAATTTACAAAGAGTACTTTTCATTTTGCATTTATCAACATAATGACCAACTTTATAGGGATTAGATCTCAAATGAGTTCACGAAAACCAACCTATAGTCGAAAAATAGGATAATGTTTAGCCAAATTTAACAGCCCACCAAATAAATCTGATTCAATACCCAAAAACCTACAAACGCCAACCTGACTAACAAGGGCAAACAAAGGGTAATCCAGAATTAAACATAAGTAAAGTGCCGTTAAGCTTCAAAACCTATTTGAATAACTCATAAAAGATCTAAAACCTTCAACATAGTCCTATGCAAAGATGACCGTGAAAGTCTACGAAATATCTAACCCATGTTTGTTTAACACAAAACTCCTTAGCCTATCATTAGGCTAAGATTAAATAAAATGAATAAATAAAAGCAAAATAAACTAACCTTTAAGGAACCACCAGAGGTATGAAAGCTTTAATCAACTCTCCTTCGATTTAATAAATAGGGATTTGAAAATAAGCTCCTAAAATAAGATATTAAGAGTTTATAAGTTCTTTTTATAAAAGTTAGAAATTCCTAACTTATTTTTAGGATATTAATAAACTCTCTTAATTTTAAGCATATTAATTATAAAATTATCATTACTAACATCTTATAAGCTCCAAAATCTTATTTTATCTAAACACTTTAAGAACTTATTTTTTAAAAAAAGATCCAAGAACTTTTAAGCTTCAAAAATATCTTATAAGATGTAGAAACTTATAAGACCTTTTAAATAAATGTAGCCAAACACCCTCTAAAAAGATGTTTGGCTAAATTTATTTAAAATGTTTTACAAGCTCATGTATGTTATAAGATGTTTTTGGAATTCTTGCATCTTATGAAATATTTTTTGAACTTATAAGAAGCTAGATTTTTAAAAAAATAAATACATTCTCAAAGTGTTTGGATAATAAAATCTTGAAGCTTATAAGATATTAGTAATGATAATTTTATAATTAATATGATTAAAATTAAGGAAGCTTGTTAAGATTTTAAAAACAAATTAAGATTGCCTTAATTTCTTAAAAAGTGCTTATAAGTTTCTAACATCTTATTTTAGAAATTTTAAATTACTAAACATTGACATCTTATAAAATATTTTCAGGAGCTTATAAACTCACCCAAATAAATTTTAAATATTTTACAATATCTAACTATATACATATAATATAAGATGAATATATCATTTCATGATTTTATTTTGTAGATTTGTACTCTTATTAATTTACAAAACTAATAAAATTTATGTAAATATAAAACTTAAACTCTAAATGCTATGATCTCACAACTTTATAAATTTTAAACCCCAAAATATTAATAATAGAAAATATTTTTATTGATTAACATTGTTATTCCTACATTTCCAAAACTAAAACATAATATGCAAAAATATTAAGTATCAAGATATAAATCAGAGTCATATATAACAAATTAATGAATAACTAAATTTTGAATTTAAAAATTTTAAAATTAAAAAAATCAATTACTGTAATTAAATAAAAACTATCAAAATAAAATAAATTATTAAAATTAAAAAATTAATTCTCTTGCTTTAAGTCAAACTCAGTTTAATCCTAATAGATGTGTTGGTTTAGATTGTGAAACTAGATGGAATGCCACATATGATATGCTTGTGAATGCTTTAGAAGTTAAAGAAGCATTTAACCACTTGGCTAATTTGAACAATGATTATAAATTTTTACCTTCAAATGAGGAATGGAAAATGAGGGCAAAAATTTGTGATCATTTGAAAATATTCAAGGATGCTACTTTAGAATTTTCTGGAAGTAACCATCCAACTACACATATGTACTTTACTAATGTTTGTTTGATTAGAGTGGAGTAGATGAAGTGGAGTAAGAGTGATGATGAAAATATTCAAATGATGGCACTTTTGATGCAAACAAAGTTTTATAAGTATCAAAATGAATGTAATATGGTGTTGACTATTGCTAGAATTCTTGAACCTAGATACAAGATGAAATTTGTTGAGCTTGCTTTCAACAATATGCATGGTGAGAGTGCAAATTTTTATATAACCAAAGTCCATCCTCTTTGGGTTGAATTATTTTCAGAGTATGAGGAAAATTCATATGTCGATGTCACTAATGCTTGTGAGTCTTCTTCTATCCATACTGATTTTCAAAGTCCCAAAACTCTCTTATTGCAATGTTTAAAGTACTCACAACTTCAATCTAGTATGACAAGTATTGCTAAACAAAAGTGAGATTGAGTTGTATTGGATGAAGGGTTAGTTCCCCATAATGATCAAGAAAATCTGTCATTTGATATTTTAGGTTGGTGGAAGCACAATGGAGTAAGGTTTCCAAACCTTGCAAAATTAGCTCGCGATATTTTGGCAATTCCATATACTACGATACCATTGGAGCCACTTTTAGTCAAGCACGTAGAATTATTGATGACACTCATGCCTTACTAAATTCTGAAACAGTGGAGTGTTTACTTGGCAATTGAAAATGATTGTAAGCAATGAGTATTTATTTTATTTATTTAGTTTTTTTTATTTATATATCAACATATAAATGTAGACTAATATGTACTTTTTTATAGGTATAATTGATTGAACTTTTGAAGTACATGGTGCCAATTATTATGATACTTCAATGGTTGCTTTTGGTGTACTTTATCTTTATTTTTTAATTATTTGAGATTATTTGTAAAGTATATTTAAGATCTTATAGAGTTTTTTTTTTCCTTTTCTTTAATATATAATCTCTTAAATTTTACCACTAATATTTTTTTATTATGCTTTGCAGTGTTAAACAAATGAGAAGTTCAAGCATGTTCGTGTTGTTGGACTATATGAAGATTTGTCATGTATTAAAATGAACTTTTATTTTGTTTCTTTTGGAGTGTTGTATTATGTATCGAAGATTGTTATTTCTTTTGATTTTTGAGAATATTTGTAATCTTTGGAGTATGTTAATGTTATTGTTTGTTTGTTGTTGTTTTCTAGATTTTATTATGTTATTTATTTTATTTTATTTATGAAATTTATTAGAAAAAAATATGCATTTTATTATAAGTTAACAAATTCGAATATTCGAATATTTATAAATGGATATTCAAAATAATTATAATTGGATACAGTTATATCCGAATTCGAATAATATCCAGCAAATTTGAATTTGGATGTTATAAAAAAATATCCATTAGATACGAATACGGATACGGATACAAATGTTATAAAACTTAAACAAATACGGATACGGATATAATTTATTTGATCTGTTTAATATTTGTTTACAACCCTAGTCCTAACGATATCTAATAATCCCTTCAAGTCAATTAATTCAATACCATAATAATTATAAATTTAACCTATATCTTAGGCCAGACTATCGATAAATAATTTTTGGTTCATACCATGGTCAGGCTTTGATCTAAAAATTTAGTTACATTTAGCGAATTAATCAATTATTTAAAATTACACAAATTGGATCAAATCGAAACCCAATTTCAAGCTGGGAATAGCCCAAATGTGTCCAAGACGCCATCCTATATAAACTGGCCCAAAACCGCCGCCATGCACTATCGTCGGAGATGGAGACCGCCACCACCAATTGGTGCATCTCATTGAGGCAAGTAAAACCCCTCAAACAATTTCTCAATTGGCCACCCCATTAAGCCAAAAAACCACCACGAAACCCTAACCCACCACCATCACACACTAATCATCAAAACTCCAAATTAATACCCCCACCAAACTGCCCACGTCCCCACAATCAAAACCTACCTAGTCCCTGTCCATTTCCACCGCCAAAAGTTGGAGAACCCCTAAACCCGCCGTGAGGTCATCGCCGCCTCCTTTTTGCAACTAATTCATCGGTTATTTTTGAATAGTTTTGGTGTGGTTGTTTTCCTTGAGCTAAGAGGAATCCAACTATGGTTTTAGTTTCGAGTTTGGTGGTCATTTTTTGGTGATTCACCGACGGAGCAAGTCTAGGGTAGTTTTGGGAATTAGACAAACTTTTGTCCTTAATCCTATATATAAACATACGTTTCAACCTTCTCATTTTGACCCCCAAATGTTTTGACCGACTTCACTGAAGTCCCTAAAGTTTTACACCAGCTTCAATCTGTCCCTAGATTTCAATTGAGTCCTCCAACTTTTAATCTTACATATTGATCCCTAACATTCTTAATTTCAGTCAGTTAAGTCCAAACTAATTTATTCTAAAGTCCTTAAACTTTTATTTTTATCACATTGATCCCCTAAACTTTATAATTTGAAACAATCAAGTCCTTTTCTTTTATTTACGATTAAATCCCTCAATTCCTAATATTTCTACCTAAACTTTAATTAATTTAATTTTGATCAACTTTGTTTGATATTCCAAAAATTGGGGTGTTCATCAAGCTCTATTGTGGATTGGGGTACGGAATTGGTGAACCCCTCGGTCTCCACTTTTTCCATCATCTGAACTTAGCCTTGTTTTCACATCCCTAGCTATGTACAGTGTTTGGGCAAGAAGGAACTGTGTTTCCATAATCTTTTGATTAATGAAATTTACCTTCGTAAATAAAATAAAATAAAAATAAAAAGGAATAAGAAGATTGGCATATACCGTTCTAATCAAACTGCATAAGTGCCAACTATACCAAGATAGGTTTATAACATGAAATGAAATTCAGTTAAATAAATATAAAGAATATAATGTCTATATCATACGAGAAAAAAATATTTAATTAATAAACTTCAAACATGTAAGGAACTGTGGAAACCAACACTAAGTTAACATAGGACAAGTAATCCTATTGCTTATGAAAAGATTGGTGTAGCTGTGATTCCATGTGACCCGAGTAGGGTCTCTCTCTCCAATTCCAGTTCTCATTTAGTAGTGTTCTTGATATATTGCCCCGAATTCTGCCCTCCAAGCCTGATCATCATCTTGCAATGTATCACGATGAACTACGTCTGATTCGTCTCGATAGAGTGGTGGTCCTAATGCTGCCTCAGGCAATCTGCTTTCTGCAAGATACTGTTTCATGGTAATCATCTCCATCTTGTGCTTTCTCTTTAGTTTCTCAATTTGTTTCTTTAACTTTTCATTCTCTTCTTGAATCATTGTATTCTTCCCCTGCGCATAGGTTGAAATTAAGTTAGAAAACTCAATCTGGCTGTATTTTCAAGTCACTGGTCAAAAACTAATATGGTGTAAAATTAGAAATATGAATTGCACCTCAGCCAGTGAAGCTGTTTCTTCTGCTTCTCTCAACCTAACAAGAAGTTCGCCTGCAGCTTGCACAGCTTCTGCGGTGTCTTTGAGTTGAATTTTAAGACTTTGGTTCTCCTTCTTTAGTAACTCCCTTTCCCGTTCCCTTTCCACCCTCAAAGCAGAAAGCTCTGCTGAGAGAGCCTTTGCAAAACGAGAGCCATGACGACCATTTGCTCCTGCTTTGGAGGCTGCTCTTTTCACCTCTGCTATTCCTTCCATAATAGCTCGATGTTTTGCCACTATGTCATTGTACTTCTCCTGCAGTTCTGCGTAATGCTCAATCATTCTAGCATGATTCACAACAGATCTCTTGAGGGCATCATCCAGCTCTTCTGTGCACTTTTTTTCTAATGTCAACTCCATCTGCACTCTTTCTGCTCGTTGACGATTAGCCTCAATTTCAATTCTCAGTTCATCAGTAAGTGAAATCCAATCACTCTCCATTTCCATCCACTTCTGTCTCTCCTTCTCGAACTCTTCCCCACTATTACCTTGAGCACAACTCTTTCTCAACTGGAACGATTGTGACAGTAGAGAAGATCTGAGTTTGTCGGATGATCTTCTTGTGGGTGCATCAGGGTAGAACTGCAGTTTGTTTCTAAGAATTTCTATTTCTCTGAGAAGTGCTTCCCTGCCTTCCAGAGTGAAGGATTTTTTCATGATACTCAGGTCCTGGACTTCTTTAATTTCACATTTTTCCTTTATGAATTCTGGTTCTGGATTTTCATCACCTTTCCAACTCAGAAGCTGAAAAGAATAACAGCAGAGCATATATATAAGGGCACAAATAATAGGCATAGATTATCTCAAGTTCCCACAGCAAGAAGTTGCTAACCTTATTTTCAGTGTTTGTTGGGTGGCTTTTCTCATGTTCATCCTCATTGATTGGGTGCGGTTGGTTCTTCATGTCGCTGAAATTTGAGGAGCTGCGACATACACTTGTATCAGTCTGATCAATCATGCACTTGCATTGCTCTAGCTGCAGAAAATCAGAAAGTTAACTTGTATCTTTGGAAAAGTATATCCCATAATTTACATCAGTTAATCAGAAAATCTCATACCATTTTGTTTAGAAGTTCAATTTGAGCTGCTTGGTCCTTACAAATAGTATCGAGCTCCTTCTCTCTCTGTATGGCCAAAGTTAAATCTTTCTCCATATCCTAAAACAGCAAGATAAATTGGAGATGTTAAACAGAGAAACAACTGTGGATTTCGAAACTTCGGCCATATTTGAGATTCAGAACCAAGCAACTTTAAACAAACCTTCGGCCCTTGAGTGGCCAATCCATTTGAACTGGCTGATCCATCCAACTTTAAGTTGTTCCCAACCTCATTGCTATCTCTGCCTTGACATTTCATGCAAACAAAGGTTGCAGATGGCTGCTCTGAAGATTGTCCTTCTTCCACTGAGGTTTGAACAGAAGTATTGGTCTTGCCAGGTGACAGACATGGTTTGAGTGCCAAATGTTCAAAAGAGAAGGAGACAGATGATCGAGCAGGTGCTGAGTTCCTCTGGTGATAGTCAATGATCTGTAATCCTCTGTGAAGGCTCGCTGCCAAGGACTCAGTAGGTCCTGCAAATATTCTACTGGATCTCAAAGAGGATTTAATGTTGTCTGGTTGTTGTGACTGCCTTATCACATCCAGATTTTTGGAAGTTTGCACCCCTTCATCCTGAATGGGGAGATGATTTAATGCAAAAACTAAGCTTCTCCTTTGAGAATTTTTAATTTTAGGAGACTCAGACAACTCAGGATCTTGAAGAACTGTAGACTGACGGTACCCACTGATTGACAAGCTGTTCCTTGACGGAGCATCTATAGCAGCGATTGAGTTTTTAGAAACTTTGTCAGGTTCATCCGCTGATGCCATGTTGTTTAGGCATGGCATTTCTGCTTGAGTTTCACTTGAATTAATTTCTTCATCTTCACTCTCCTCCGAACAGCTCAAATAATGTTGACAAGTAAATTCTGTCTCACAGCCTTCAGCAGAGTATAATAGGGTACTCTCTCCTTGCTCAGAATCTTCTTTTAAATTATCTTCCCGAGAGCTACGTATATTATCAATGTGAAACTTTAATTCTCTCACATCATCCTCACAGATGCACAAATTTTCTTCAGAATCATTGTCTATGCAGGGTAAGATGAGTGAACGATTGAGGCTTAGCCTCAACTGATTCAAGCCCTCACGCACATTTCCTTTGAAATATCCATGATTGCTGCTGAGAGAGTTGCATGCACCAGACTTTGCTCTCATGAGTTCTTCCTGCATTCAGTCAACAACTTTCAAGATGTTAGCGCTTAAAGAAGCTTTACAAAGCGCTCTTCTGCTAGGAACAAGCAACCATACCTTCAACTGCCGAATCTGATCACTCAGGTTATTAACATCATCTTCTGTTATTTCATTCACTACAGGTTCATTCTTCATGAGTTTTGCCCGCAGTCCAAATCTGAGAGTGCTTAGAGTTTCACTATAACTCCTGCTTGTAAAAAGACAAAAAAGAAGTGCAATCTATGAGAATAATAGTACTACTACTGATAATAATCATGATACAGAACGAACTTATAATATAGTTGTCTGAGCCTGAAAACTAAATGACGTTTTCAGCCAAATTTATCTGTGCCAAGGGCGTTTTCTTTCTCAAGACCAAATTTTACATCTACAATTCACTTGCATCAATAAATAAAATATCAGAGAAGTTCATTACTTGTTGTCTGGAGAAATGGTGCATATAATGGAGAGTTTAGCATTGCCACCAAATGATTCTCTCAGCAGATGAGTCAGGCGAGAACTTCTATATGGAACTTCTTTTGATTTCCCAGATTGACTTCCCTCTGCAAGGATGTTTACCAAGTGCCTAAACAAATTACAGGTTATGCAATTAACTACAAATAATCTGATGTATGCTGCAAATTAAATATATCAAAATGCATTTCTCCGTAATTATATCTGATAGAATTATTAGGACGGCAGAATAGCATAATAACAGAAACCTAATTGCAAACTTGTTACTTCACCATGTCGTCTGGTGAAAACCATAGTAAATCCGTATTAATGTCAAATAGATTTCCATTAATTTTAGCAATCATGTCTCATCTAAAGATCCACGCTAAAGCCATCTAATGAAAGATCTATAGGCAGAAGATGTGCAAACAGGAGACAACAACAAAAACCATAAGGCAACCAAAAATACTTTGTGCCTAGGAAGAGAAAAGAAGTTGAAAAAAAGCAGAAGCTCAGACTAAATTATAAGGATGTTCAAGGACATACCCAAGTTGCGATGTAGTCTTCTTAATATACTTTCCTTCTTTCACATGCTGTTTATTAGCATCATCAAGTACATTTTTCTCAAATCCAGCCAGGTCAACCAAACTGATTCTACTAATCTTTGAACTACCAAAGCATTTTGATGAGGACTCCTGCAAGATAATTTTCAAAAGGAGCAATGAGATTTGGTTCAGTAAGTAATAGATACCGGCTAAAACAAACAAAGAAAATTTATATAGGATGAAATTTTCACAAAAATTGCATTTTCTTTTTTCATGATTCTTAGCTTCACACCATATCGTATGAACAGGTTCAACAAGCATGATAACGTGATTATCCAGTTTCTTTTCACTTCTTTTTTTGGGGGTTGGGGGTTTAAGGGATTTAAAGAAAAGAAATTTCTAAAGTTACTTAACATTATAGTTCATTCCGATACTACCTTGCACCAAGACTCAATTATGAATGTGAACATGATATGGGATCTTGAGCTCTTGGAGTTAATTCTTGTTGTTCCAACCTTTCTATTTGACAGGCCCTGCAGCATGAGTGTATTCAGAATAATCCCAAAGATAATAAAAGGAAAAAAATTGGTAGTAGCATTAAGACGTTCACACCCTCCCTATTTGCTACCTTAATCAGAGTTTGAGTGACATCATCATAGCAGGTTACATACTCCTCAGTCAAATTCTCTACATAAAATCCATTTTTGGTGTCGTCTTTTATCTGGAATAATTGAGACAAGAATAAGTTAAACATAAATGGCGCATGACAAACATTGATGGACCATCTACAGAAAAATTAATGACATTTTCACTGATTTTCTTAAAGGAGATTAAATTACACCTCCAAGTCTCGTTGTGTTGGATCAAGTAGATCACCAATTTTGTCATCATACACCTGCAGCAACGAACCATCCATGATTATGCCCTGGAGTAAAATAAAACGAAAAGCCATGGTGCTCAGGAAAACGGAATCACCTCAAGGAACGAGCACCGACACTGATAGTTTATCTGTTTGCCATTAGAATTCCCCTGGTCCTGTGTGATTAATAGAAGCAATTAGAAAAACTCACAATTGTCTTATTACCCTCTGAAAAATTTTAAGTTGACAGAACTCAGAGAAATAATCCACCCTTTGAATCTCCCAGAAAAGATTCTGGAAAACGCGTGGCACAATACCCTGAAGACCACTGACAGATGGACCCTCAACCATGGCACTTGGGGGTCCCCACATTGTGTAAGTCTTCCCACTCCCAGTCTAGCATTAATAAAACAAAAGATACCTCAAATCTCAAGAAAGCTCAATAACAAAATTGCGTGAAATTTAGCGTAAGACCTGACTAAAATGCACCTGTCCGTAAGCCACAATTGATGTATTGTAACCACCCAATGCATCCTCAACCAATGGAGCACCTACTAGTTGGTATACGTCCCCCTAAAATCACACCCACAACAACTTTATAGGTCAAGAGTGACGCGGATGTTTTTCTAAGTAAACCACAAAAGAAAAACCCAGAATCCTAGACAAGAACAGAAACTTCAATGAAATGCATTGCAGTTCTATATGTGAAGTCATGAAGAATTCTGTCAAAATTCCAAACCTGAGTTGAATCTGTATCAAACACAGAATCAAATGTATATTTTCTTTCAGCAACAGATAACGAATCCTTAGAAACTTTTCTGACGGAGGTATCTCCAATTCCAAGACCATGACCTGGCCTAATCCTCACCACAACCTATCCACATACCAGAAACCACAAAATTCAAATTATTACACCCTGGACATCTCCAGCGAAAGTAAATTTTGACAATGCTCTCTATGTAGGATTGCAGTAACAAAAACAGTTCTACAATATTAAAAGGCGATCTTCGTCTAATATGAAAAGCTTAATATTTAATATCCAAAAATTTCACAACTAGGGCTTTCACAAAACTGAAATGGACAGAGTTACATCACAGTACCTTCACTGGTGGATCTGGAGCTTCAGGTACTTTTTCCTGGACCACGGATGTGGTGAGTTCTTCCTTTTGAGGATTAATTTTGACTTTTGAGGGCGACTTTTTGGGGAATGAAATTGAGGCGGACAGTGGAGGATCGCGGATTTGAATATTAGGATCGATCGGAGCTATGTTCTCCCCGTTTGATCCGAGTTTGGAGCGGCGGGTTAAACCCGCCTTCTGCTTTGCCTTTGGGAGCAAATTCTTGAATGGCACTGAGGCAGAAATACTTCCAAAGAATCTGCTGTTTTCAGAGAATTCTGAATTGGGCTTCGCCATGATTGAGTTCAACAGAGAACCTCTATATAATTTGATCAAATTACTTTCTTTGAGCTATAAATTTGCGTGAGAAAGATCTGACTGAAAGAGAAGAAATAAGGAGTACCGGGGATGTGTGTTGTGTGTGAGAGAGAGGGTGGGGGGACTGCGTAGGGGGAAAGGGGTTTGATTTGAAATTTAAATGTTGTTTGGGAATTGGGAGAGGGACGTTAGAATTGAGCTTGTGACCGTTGGGGCAACGCCTTGCGCCCGGGGAGCGTTTAAAAATTTTGAACATAGTTGTAAAATGACAAAAAGAGGTCAGCTCCTCAGACGGCATTTTTCGACCCATGAACAAAGTTGGGCCGAAAGTCCAATTACAAATTGACCCATTATTGAAGACCTGAAGAGAGAGTGGAGTCCACTTGATGTCGCCATTGTTGAACTTTGCCAAATACAATCTCAACACTAAGTTTACAAATGATAATGGGAGTTTGAGCGTTGGACTCATTTTCTGACTTTTGAATTATCAAAAAATATTTTAAAAAAAAAAAAATGTAATCATAATTATCATTTGTAAATACAAATGATAATGTACTTTGTTTCCGAAGTACAGACAGTTCGCAACAATTTTACAGTTGTTGGCCGATTTACTCAAGACTAAGAGGAATATTTAGGCAAAAACATTTAAGTTAAGTAGAATCGAAAGAGCATAAATTTATACGAGTGTATAATGACAAAGAACTACCATAATATATTATATTTAAAAATGACAATAGGGTGGGTAAAAAATTGAATCCGCTCCATTTAGAAACCATATCTAGAGTTCTTAATTCAGGACTTGAATCTACATAGAATTTGTTACAATATATATATAATGTGAATAGGGAGAGCTTTGCTAATAATTCAAAATCAAATGTTTCTAGATAGAAAATAAGAATTCAATTCTAAAACCCACAAAAAAGAGTCAGAATCATTGGGATTTTAGGAAAAAATCCTTCCAAACTCAAGTTAGTATTACACTTGTGAGAGATATAAAGAGAAAACATTTGAAAAATAAAAATTACGTACCTTACAATATCAAACTACAAGTATTTATAATGATATGAATAAAGGAGTGATTAGACTCACTTCAATTTATATATTTTTTTATATATAAAAAGTATGTCTATGTAACAATATACTTACATTATATATATATATAATATTCTTATTGATATGGGGTAATCTAGTAGGCCCAACAGGCCCAACTTCAAATAAGACAACTCATGAGGCCCAACATGATGCGGTATAATCCAGTAGACCCAACAGACCCAAATTTAGAAGAGACAACCTATGAAGTCCAAAGGCATCAGTCTGGTCGACCTGTACGACCCCATTTGGTAAGCCTCGTGGTCGACCCGTATCGACCTGAGAGCCACTTCCGAAGTTTTAGCATCCAAGTCCAGTCGACATGAATCGACCTCCAGATGCAAGTTGGACAGGTTGAACCCCTCGGCATTGATGACACGTGGCAGCCGATGTGATTGCTGCCAATGGATGTAACCGCTGCCAACAACTCCAACAACCCCGCTAACAACTTTGGCAGGGACGTGCTCCTACTGACATGGTTATCCAGGAAAATAGGAGATTCGCCACCTGGCACAGTACCAGGATCTGAACGAAGAATGACTCCCAACCCCCTGTCATGGAAAAAGCCAAGTACACCTAGCAAGAATACTTGGGTAAAATCACGCCACAGTAGGCTATAAATACTACAAGTACCACCACGCTCAAGGTAATGCCATTTACACTGTTCACTACATATTCTCTCTATATTCTCCGATCTACCGGAAACTAACTTGAGCATCGGAGTGCCATAGCATAGGGCCTCTCAGCTAGTTGACGTGTGTTCGTGGTTGTAGATCTCAAGTGCAAAATACTTGAATTAACCGGAGTACCTGACTCTCCAACTATCTGCAACTTCATTTATATATACAAAAATATGACTTTTCATTGACTATAATATTTAACTCAAGTTAAATTCAATTATTTAAGCAGTAAAAAATATTTAATTAAGGAAGCTGAATAAATTATTCCTCAAATCTATCCAACTTTCCAATCATTTGAACCAAAAAATTTTTTATTGTTTAAATAGTAGAATCTTACTTGAGTTAAGATTGTGGTTAATGAAAAGTCATATTTATAATTAAATTTATTATTTTATGACATACTAAATGTCTGAGTATGTATTGAGTGCAGTTGAAAAGAAAGTGTATTGAGGAGGAGTCAAATCCCATGTCATAGAATTGATTATCAATTTTTTTTTCCTACGAGAATTTAATCAAATATCTAACTATTTTTAGTAAAATCATGATTATTAGCAAAGTATAATGTCACATCTGCAAATGGTAGGATGATTAGATTAAATTAATTAGAATGAGGTAAACACGCACAATCACCGGATATTTATTTATTAAAAAGAGTCAAACGAGTCTGTCAGTTCAGTACACCATTAAGATTTGGAGACCATAAGACCTGCTTATATCTTGCTTTAAAAAATTAAAATTTCATTACTGACCTTTCACTATCTGATTCGTGTCCTAATTACTTATAGTGCAAGATTACAATAATGAGTAAACACAATTTATGAATTCTTTTCTTAATTAAATGTTTACCTTTAATTCTTTGTTGCAGGCAAGGAATTGTTTATATTATTTCCTTTGTAGCCCTCCAAAATCGATGTTAGTGCCCAAAGACGAAAGGGTTTCCCGACAGGGAGTGTTTCAAATCCCATTGTTTCTTCTTTACCAGATTCTATTCTTGGCACTCAGTGTCCTATGTCCTAACTCTCGAGCGCTCTGCTTTCTCGATTTGCTTAAGACGCCCATCTTTAATCGTTATTTGGTGTACTTCAGCCTCAGCTCCAGTCCGAGAATCGTTTGACTTTGGTGTTAATTAAGGCAAGACATGAACTTAAAGATCAATTTTTAAGACCTTTTTCTTTTCCCTCCTTTTTCTTTTTTGGTTTTCCAATTTGCTTTTTTTCGGTTGCATTAAAGTTGCTAATTTTTTAAGTCCTGTTGGAGGGATATCCTCTGGTTATAAGGTTGTAGCTCTATTGGCGTGAAATCCTTATTTGAACTTTGTTGAGTTCTGGGGATGCTCAGAATTCGGGTGTTTGCCCTTTTAGTTGCACATGGGCTGTGTAAATCTAGGGGAAAAATACACCCCTTCATAATTCTGCTCTGTCTTTGCTTTTGATTGATGTGTTTACTTGTTATTCCTTAGGTTGGCACCTGGGTTTTGGATAGTACTTTAGAGTAGTAAGGTTTCACTTGTTGTGTTATTATTTGATCCTCGTATTCCCTTTCTTTCTAAGACTGTCGAAGCATTAATGTTTCATGTGCTTAGAAATAACTGACATTGTTTGCATTCTTAACTTCAGAATGTCAGTTTAGTCCATTGTCACTGTTGTGCTTGTTGGTTCTTAATCCATGTTTCATACAATTTCAACACTTGAAGAATTTTCCTTAATATTAGACAGCATGTATCTTACTATTCAGTATCCACTATTGATACTTATTGGCTGGTTTTCTTTCTGATTTTGGTTGTGTTTTATCAGATATGCCTTTCAATTTGTGAGCTGTGGCTTTGTTGCCCTTAGATCTCTATCTCACCACCTGATTTTGAGGCTGGTTTCTGAAATTTTGGTTATTTATGCCGGTTAACTTCTCCATCACACTGATGGATTCTCCTCAATCAGTCGTATCGCCACTCAAGAGCTGTTCGGATTCTGTTGCTGAGTCTGAGAAGCAAAATGCCAATAATTTTGTACAAAGCTCAAAGGAAATCACTTTTCAAGGAAATGAAACGGCAATAGGTAACTTAGAGGATTTCCTTGGTGTTTTGGATGTATACATACACCAAGCTAGGGACATCCACAACATTTGCATTTACCAAAATCAAGATGTTTATGCTAAACTTTGTCTGACAAGCGATTCTGAAACTACAGTGTCCACCAAAATCATTAATGGTGGTGGTAGAAATCCACTCTTCAATGAGAATCTCTGTCTGAATGTCCATAAAGTTGATTCGTCTCTTAAATGTGAGATATGGATGTTAAGCAGGGTGAGGAATTATCTTGAAGATCGGCTGCTTGGGTATGCTTGGGTGCCTGTTTATGAAGTGCTTCTGCACAATGGGAAGTTGGAAAAGGAGTTTGCTCTCTCATCAACTTATCTCTTCCACTCCCCAGCAGGATTTGTTCAGTTATCGGTTTCGTATGTTGGGACACCCCCCCAGAAGTTATTCCAATTCCTCTGCCTCCCATGCCTGTCGCGGCCAACTCAGTTGTGCCGGACACAGAATCTGTCATGTCTCCTCTCAGTGAATTGGACAAGATTGGGTTCCCTGATCCCAAGGCTGTAAACGAAAATCATCACATGGTCGAAGAGCAGTTTGGGATGCCCTTTACTAATTTGGACTCGCAGAGTTCAGCAAGCATTATCAGTCATGATGCTGAAAATCAGCAAAGTTCAGATGTTGGGAACCTACTTGGGGAAGTTCTCCCAATGGGCACGAAAAGTTTAATGTCATCTCTGCTGATTGATTCTCCTCCAAGCAGTGTATCAACTCATGGGACTTCATCTGCTTCACTTCCTGCGAGTTCTCAGTCTCTTGAGACCTCCAAAGTTTTAGAATCTTCAAAGGAGGAACATGTTTCACCTCCTAAGGATAATCCAAAGGAAAAAAGTGAAAATGGTTTAGATCCTGAGAGTAATGCACCAGTTGGGCTGTCCAGTAATACATTAGGAAAGCCTTTTGTCGCCACGGTAAACATTGAAGCTGGGCCAAAGGTGGTTCAGCAGGAGATAGTGGATATTTACATGAAAAGCATGCAGCAATTTACTGAGTCATTAGCCAAAATGAAGCTTCCTGTGGACCTTGAAAGCGGCCCAACCAGCTCCGGAAATTCAAGCTTGGATCAGAAATCACCAGCATCTAGGAACTCTGGTTCCCGAGTGTTCTATGGGAGCAGAGCTTTCTTCTGAGCATTTACTCAAAGGCTCAGATGGTACACAGGTGACACTAGTGATTAGGTTGGAACTGATGCTAGCAATAACATCAAGCATATCATCATATAACCTGGTGTTGAGTATTGCATCTGCAAACAATTTAGATAATGAAAAATATTTTAGTTTTTATGTGTTATGAGGCTTGTGCCACCTGAGTTGCTCACAAATTATATTTGAGGTTGTTGCATTTAATCCTTCTCCTTTGCTGTATTCCACTCGCATTCAGTAATAGATAATGGGACAATAACTATTTAATGGTGAAGAATTTGAATTTGTATTAGCTGAAGTATTATAATTTGGTTTTGTTTGTTTGTTCTAGCATATCTTACAAAATCAATGTATGTGGATTCTTTACGAAGTATCACAATTTGGTTTGTATCCTTAAGTAACTTGTTCATTGTTGTATGTTAATTTGGAGCACAAGAGATGATAACTTTAAACTTTAGACCCTCAAAAGAACAAATTTGTCTCAGGCCTGAATTTCCTCAGCTTGATATTTTTGATTGCTTCCTCAGTGATGGACGTTGGACCATTGTGGAACAGATTTGTCTGTAGACCATTATATTTTCATCTGGTAAATGGATCAGATATTTGTTCAAAAATGAGGTTGGCTGTTCTTTAATGTTCGTTCACCATATAAGATGATCATATAATGCGTCAAGAAAAATTATCACTAAGTTAAAACATTTTTTATTTTATCACTAATACTAACTTTCATATGTATAATAGCAATAAGAATTGTATAAAAATATTACTACTGTGCATCAAAAATGAAAGAATTACATATAAGTCGTCATCGTTGACAATTAGCAATATATATATGTATATATATGGAGTAAGAACAAAAATTACTATAATGATGTTGTGACTATTATATAACTACAAATGTATATCAAAAAATTATTATTATTGTCATTTAATATATATTATTAGTAATAATTTTGACATTATTGTTCTAGAATTTACCTTTTCGTTGTATGTGGGATATGCCGAACTATGCCACTGTACTTGGAATTTCGCTTGTCTCTGTGAGCTATTTTGATGGTTTGGATCCCCAAGTGGTCATTTTCCAGAGCTTTCTTGGACTTAGGATTTTAACGGAGAAAAATGTTAAAAAAAGCTTTGGGAGTATTTGGATATATTTCTCCAAAACAACATTATTTTGAAGCAATATAATTAAATATATTCTTATTTTTTCTTCAAAATATACATTTTTTAATATATACATACATATATCATATATACATTATATTTTTTTTATTATTCTAGCGATTAAAAAATCACTTAATTTCATTTTCATCCAAAAAATTCAATAAAAAAAATTTAATTTAACTACTATAGTAAAAAATATTTTTTCCAAAATATAAATAAATATACCAAAAAATAATTTTTATATTTTTAATAATTTATTCTCTCAAAATATATAACAAATACATAATAAAATCAAACAAAAAATATAACCAATCATTCCCATTATATCTTAATTTATGCACTTTTATATTTTTCCTTTCTTTTTCCTTGCTACATTTCTTAATCGAAACATAGTATATTCAGGGCGGCTTTCCAATGGCAATGAGAGGCACGGATCCTGATAGTAAAACTTCAACTTTTCAGCTCGATCTGCAGAAAATTCCTGCAGCTTACTGCTTGTTTTGTCATGTTTACAGTTAATCATATGAATATGACGTTTAACAGTATGTGTAGGATCTTGGGATCATTATCTTCTTGTCTGATTTCAGTTTCCAGGCATCAAATGTTTGGTAATAATTAATAAAGCCGGAGATATTCACTTTTTTGTTTTGTTGAACTGTAAAGCTGGTAGGAGACTGACTAATAATAAGCCAAAAATAAGAAAGGGAAAAGAATAAAAAAACTGGACCTTCTTTTTCTTCTACTTTTCAGATTGGAAATATAAAAAGAATCCAACAATGAGGGAGGCAGGGAAAGCAACATTTTACCCACTTTTGTAGCAAACCTCTAGCCCTATTGAACTAGTGCATTCTCTCCTCAAAGTGCTATAGTGAAAATATAATGGATCTAGTGCATTCTCATAATGGCAAAATGAAAATACACTACTGATATTAAGGGAAAAGAGAGCCCAATTGGATTCATTCATGTAAGGCCATAGCTTAACTTAAGACAATGATGGACTAACGCCTATGAATTGGTATTAAAAAATTAATTTGAAGTGGAAAACACGTTTGGCTCAGGAAAGAACCCTTAAAAACCTTTATGCGTGATTTGGTGAGCAAGATTCAAAGTTTTGATTCTAATAGAACTTTCAAAGTATGGAATTCGACTAAAGATATGAATGGCAGGAGATTGACTCTCGCTAAAACTCAACCTTTTAACATTTATAAAAGTTGGAAGATAAATTAGGTGTAGGCATTTCTTTTAATAAACAACATTGTGACTTGTCTTTCTAAACTTACTTTGATCATTGACCATTTTCTAACTTAAGTATCAAAGAGTTTTTGCTAGGTCAACCCCAACACCCTAATAGAAGCAACTGTATTAATATAAGTTGATTGAGAAGTATTTGCGTCTTTTCCCAAGTGAAATTCTAACATACATTAATTGGCGTAGTCCACGAAAGTGAGTAAATGACATTCAAGTTATCAGTGATAGAGAAAGGGAATATTGTAGAAAATCATTAGGCGATGAGTCACCCCTATAATCTCTGACTTGTTTAGATAGAGGAGGATGAAGTGCACCTACACAATTTGCTTCACCTTAGGAAAGTACTCCTATTAGGTTAGATGATGATGGAATGATTTACTAGTCCTATGCCAATAACGATGGAGGCTACGTGGTACAATATATATATATATATATATAAAGAGGTAAAGAAAATTGGCTACCCCTTTACAAAAGGATAATCAAAATTACCGTAATGAAATTGGAAAAAGTGGGCCACTTCACAATAAGGATATTCATCAAGAAGCAAAGAGTTATACTTCATATTAGTCCAAACTGAGCACATATATTCAAAAAGGGAGGACCTTCACAAAGAGATGAAATAAATATGACGAAAGATGGTAGGAAAGTATCGAATGCCGAAAGAAATCTCATTTGGCGAGAATATTTTGGCAACCAAATGCCATCGAACTTCAAAAGATTTCAGTTTGAATATGATGAGTCATCTAACCCCTCAAATATATCATAGATAGTACAGTTTAATATTCAAATTTGTGGTAGAAATGGAATTCCAGACCTCATTCTTATCATTTAGACAAAATTTTATATGACATTAAAATGAGTCATTTTTTGTGATAAATGAATAGTTGGGAGGTAACTTATTATACTGACAAACACATATATTAGAATTTATAATTTTATAAAGAGCAATTGAAGAATTAGTAACGATTCTCTTTTAATTGTAGAAAACAGTTGAAAAATCAACAATTATTTTATTTAGAAGAAGGCAGCAAAATGACCAATTTTGAATAGAGTAATTATAAAAATTAAATCAATAAACTCTTAAAATTCCAAAATCACGCACCAGCAAACATTTTTCTCGTGTGTTGATGGGGAAGCATGGTTAATAACTATAAATCAATGTCTGTATAAAAATAGTATTAAAAATGAAACCGAAACTGACAATTCTCGATGGCGTGCAATTCAACGATAATTATAAAATACCTTGTGTTTGGCTAACAATAACATAAGTGGTAATAATAATTATCGGCAGAGACGCAGAGTAGTGAACTGTTGGAGAAGTCAAAGGACACATGCTGTTCGCCTTTTCGACAAACGACAAAAACATATATGGCAATGGCAGGGGCAACTGGGGCCCGCTGGCGCTGGCGCATCAGTGTGTGATTGGCCCCGGCGCCGAACCGAGCCCCTGCTTTTTGGACCGTTATTCGAAATTGAAGCTGTAGTTGGCCTGGCCCACAAGAACAGACTCTGGCCGTTTATGGTAATGATTAATTATTTCTGTTTTGCAAATCAGGATATCATTGTCTTCTCATATTCAATAAAGCCGCCGCTCACAGTGCCGCGCCTGCGTATGCTGGGGATTTTGCTTTTGCAAAAGGTCTTTGTTTTCTTTATTATTATTATTATTTAAAGTCTTAAAATGCATTTATTTTATCATCATGTCATTAAAAATATTTTTTTTTCAATTACTGCAGACATGCCATGCCACTCTATTAGATATCACATAAAGTAATTCAAAAACTTTTAAAATATACATTATATTCTTTTTGAGAAAACATTTCTTCACATAAAAAAAACCATAAATTAAGTAAATTTACACCCATATACTTATCTTACTCATTAATTTAGTTACACTTTTATTTATACAAAAAAAATCAAGTACAATTTTTCAAATGATTAAAATTTAAAATATAGTCAGAAAATGCAATCATACGAGCTCTTCTCAAAATTTACCCTATTTTTTTGGTCTTTTCGTTTTGGGGGTGGGACTTGGGAGGTTTGAATGCTATTAATTAGAATTCAGATTACTTTTATGTATAAAAATCAGCATAAAATTTTTCATTGTGTAAAAGAGATGTTAAAATTTAAATCTTGATTTGAATATTTTTTGTTTTGGGAAAAGATTACTGAGTTAGGATAAATAAATTCCATTTGTTTATTAATTCTCCAAAGAGTATCTTATCTTGATCCTCATATAGAATATAATAATTATGATGTTTAAAGAAAAAGGGGTAGGGGTAGGGGAAGGAAAGTATATATGATTTGCAAAATATTTAAGACGACAAGAGAAAAGTGGCAGGTCGGTCATACTCAAATGTCCGACTCAAAGAATTAACTAATGCGGAAATCAAAAGCACAGCAAAACAAAACAGAGCCCCCGCCTACCGCCTCAATCTACTTAAGGTGCACTACACCCAATGGACAATGGCAATGGATTCTCTCCACTTCTCTATAATTGGCGAAGATGTTATGAAATGAAGCTGTTCTTAACCAATTATTTACCAAGAAAGAGACTCCTTCCCAGGCACATTTAGGAAAATCTCCACTCCTTTTTCTCCTTTACAATATGACAACATGCACACCACCCTCTTCCTCCTCTTTTTTCTTTCTTTTCTTTCTTTCTTTCTCCTATTTAACAAATAAAGTTTAGATGGGTTTGACAGCATACCAAGTCCTATAGACGCTTATAGTGATATTTATAGATCGCCCACCAATGAAGTTTTCAGATTAGCAAAAAGAGCAAACTTTGTAAGGACCGTACCTAATCATTACCAACTGTGCCGACATTTGTTGGCCACGCCACTGTTTTCTACCTACCTAACTGGGACAGTAGAACATTGAAATCCAAATAACATCATCTTACCTTCATTATTTGAAAAATTCACATGCAACATCCTTTCTATAACACCCATCAACATCCATATCCACAGAAAAGATCAACATTCATGTGCTGTCCACTGCTAGGGCAACAAGTAACAATTGCTCCACCATTCTCAAATACTGAAACTAGATGGAAATCTCGGAACTTCAGGCTTGCAAGTTGCATCACACCCCATTTATGTGCACTTTCTAGGAGAGAATAATATCTAAAATCAGTACAAATCATCCCCCCAGTCCTATTCTCTTAACTTAATCTCCATACAGGCTACACCAAAAAGGCTCCTCAATTCTATAGTTTCAAATTCACACTTCATATTTGTATTGAAAAGTATGAAATTTTTTACCCCTTAGGCACCTGCATTATTTTCAATAAATGTGCGGTGCGCCGTCCCAGCCAAGCTCTCTAACTAGCAATGTCTTCCACCAAATCAGCCCAATTACCTGAGCTTTTGTGTGGAGCACTTCCTTATCTACAATTCGGACTAAGTACAACAAATGCTAAGAGAAGCAATTTTTGGTTTACATCTTTGGCTCCTGCTTGTGTTGCACCCCTCAAATTATTACACAGTGAGACCATCAACACTAATCAAGCATGTGTATGCAAGCATCTGTGAGTTACAAGTATTAGGCATACAAAGAAAAAGGAAGCCCTGGGGAACCACACCACATTCACACACACACACACCATATATATAAATATAAATATATATATTTTTATATAACATATAGTAGTCTGTTTCTAGCTACATCTATTTCATACACAAAAGAAATTGTAAGCTCTCAGATACAGAACCTCCAGTAAAATGAATAATCATACTATTCAATATTTTTATTCAAGGGACCCTAAGAGGGTATCCCTCTTATATTTCACACCATTAGATCAAACAAAAACTCACATGCAGTCTGAGAGAGATACAAATCCCAGACAAAAAGGAAAAACTTTGCCAGTATTTAGAGCCGACAGACAGGGAAAAAAAGAACAAAGAATACAAAAATATCTCTCTACCTTTTCAATGTTGTACCAGTAGTACCATCTTGTGTTGGAAGAGTCGCACAACAAATAAAGCTAGAATGTACCTTCCACTGTATATCCCGCAGTCTGATTTACATCTCCATCAAAACGCTGATAACAAACCTAAGTTATACTAAAAACCAAACCTCAAACCTTTGCGAAAACCCTTGAAACTGCTCTCCTGAGAATGTATACTTTGCACCAATACCCTGTTAGCTCTGTATAATGACATCATTATAAGCTGAGATATATATCTATGAGGGATACGAATGAAATTCACAGTCCACCGTTTGTAAAATTTCCTCTACTACATCATCGTCAGAACACTGAAAGTTGCTAAGCAGCAATTCCTGAAGAAAATCATGGAGACAAGTTAGGCTATCATATTTGGTTGCTGTACTGGACATTGCACATTAGAGCTTGAATATGAAACAGACAGAAATTAATGTTTCAAAATTCTATCAAAATTTTTAAAAGGATCTGAATGAATAATCCACATCTTAAATTGTAGGTATATCAACTCTAATTTGTTTAAGCCTGAGCATTTGCATGACTTTCCACAAGAGAACAACAGTGTATTGATAGAATTTTCCCTACTTTGAAACAGGCCCCAGTGCTTCTCAATTGTAAAAATGTGTGTGTGTGTGTGTGTGTGTGTGTGTTTCTCAATCCATCCTATGGAAGAAAACTACTGAACAAATTACTGCATTAGACTAATCTGCTCATAAACTAGCCCTGCCTAAATCTATGCTATCAACCCCTGTGCTAGTAATTTCAAAACCTTTCAAGACAAGATTGGAAAATAGCAACCCCATAGTGCTCTGACAAATATGATAAAACAAGTAAAAATTTTTTTATCTCCTTTTCTAATGATTTGTTGAATGCAATTGTGGCTACTTTGATGCAGACCACACTGTCTAATCCTGCAACATAAAGCATATATGCCTCAATCCATGCTATGAGGGAAAAGAAAAAAAGAACAAATACTGACAGAAATAGTGGATTAGACATCTCTGCACACAAACTAGCCCTGCTTAATTCTATTCTATCAACCCCTGTGTTAGTAATTCTCAGAATCTTTTTATACATGTTCGGAAAATTGCAAAACCCAGTGCTCTCGGACTTATAATAAAACTAGTAAAATTTAATCTCCTTTTATAGTTGTTTGTTGAAACTTAATTCTATTCTATCAAATAGGGAAAGCTTTTATTCTCTGGGTGCACAAATGCACTTCAACACTCTGAAGAGAACTTCTTTATAAGTGTCTTCAGTGAGTAACTTATGATTGAGATAGACTAGAAATGGAAAACTTTGATCAAACAATGCATAAGCTAACAATAGCAAATAGGTAATATTGCCAAGGATGAGATTTTCATATGTAAAACACAGATTTCATAAGTTAATTTAAAATTAATGTTACACTATCTGAATCAAATTTATTTGTTAGGATGCAAAGGTTATAATAATTCAGTCCAAAGAAATATAGATAAATCTTTATTCATCAGATCCGCACAAATCATAATCTTAGGCAGATACATATTAATAGGGAGGAAAAAAAGAAAGAAAGAAAGAAGAAGAAGAAGAACCTGAAATTCCATATACTCGGAGTGAGGTAGAAAAGAAGCCATGAGATAGTGAAATCATGACTAAACTGGGGTATAACTTAACAGTGGGGCAGATGATGCCCTAATCTATTCTTCATAGTTGAAAGGTAGAAAAAGCGCATGAGATGTCAGATCATGCCTGAAGTTCATTATAGAATAAGATGGGAAAGACACTGCCCTACTTGACCATCACAAGTCTATTATACTTATGCTCAGAGTTTCTGTGGATGATTAATTAAAAGTTACAGCCTGGTTTCCATCACGAACAGGAATAAGAAAATTAGTACATGTACGCAATAAAGGATGTATATAAACCTTTATTTTAAAGTACATCAGATCCATTTATGTGCATGTGGCAGTATTTCACTTGGTTGAGAACATCTTGAAATTCCCAGAATTGCTGCCTCTAATTTAACATCCTTTTAGTTTTGGGGGACAATTATTGACATTGTTCTTCCGAGGTCCCATTGGAGATCAAATATCTCAAGATACCTCAAGCAGAAAAACATAAACAGTAAAGAAATATCATTTCTTCAAGATCATCTTAGCATTCAGCCCAATTTTATATTCTTGAAAAAGGGCAACAAAGATTGTTACAAGGAGTAAGATTCAACAACATACAACCAATAGGTTCATATTGTACCATAGTACGACAATTAATTCCACAATTTCTATCAGATTGTTTGGGTTTGTTTTGGGGGTGTTTTGGGAGAATAACTTTGGTGAAAACTTTTTTGGCAGTGGAGTTGCAGAACCTGCTAAGGATGAAAGTATGTTTCGATTTATTTTGAGGGAAGACAAATTTTACCATAGATTTCTTTTCATGCAGTGTCATATCAAATTTTTATAGTAGTATAATAATTTGAAAAATGCAGTACTTACAAAAAACAACAATTGAAAGATATAAATACATATACTTTCGTTGAAATGATTGGAATTCTTGACGATATTGTGGGGAAATGGTGTATTTTGTGGAAAGTACTTGGTCTGATTAGGGGAAAATGAAGAAGTGGAATTGAAAATAAAAACAAACACTGCCTAATGTATGCAAACTAGAAAAAGGAAAAGTTTACAACTTCTATTCTTGAATTTCTATGGTATATACACAAAAAAGTAATAATATTAACTAAACCACACTTTCATGGAATTATGCTTCTTTTAAGATATATGATCTGATTATTTATGTTAATAGGTCTACACAAACATTTGCACAGAGAATACTTCATCTCAATCATCCAGGCCCATCTTTTCTAGGAAAAACCTACACCATAGCTATCAATTTTCTGCTTCTGGAAATAACAGTATTTGCAACTTTTAGTGCAAGGACAAAAAGTAATACCTCTATTGGATTGTCTATTTGGAATATCATAGCCCACCCCATAATCCTCAGAATCTTTAGCAGCGGCATCTTCTGAATTTCTAAGTGCATAACCAAATGAACCAGAATTATCCAGCTCAGAAGATGTAGTTTGCCAAGTTGGATCACCATAAACATAGCTACTGCGGTAAAATTCCCCATAAGATCCCTCGTAACCACCGCTCGAGGCAGAAAATGAAGATGTTGTGGCTACACCTGTTCCATTGTTTCTTCCAAATCCTCCTCCTCCCAGTGCATAGCTATTTTCTCCGCCTCTATAACCAACATTTCCCC
Source organism: Jacaranda copaia (assembly GCA_014898725.1). Taxonomy (NCBI): domain Eukaryota; kingdom Viridiplantae; phylum Streptophyta; class Magnoliopsida; order Lamiales; family Bignoniaceae; genus Jacaranda; species Jacaranda copaia. The sequence continues at coordinate 1,014,150 of JACGDI010001506.1, read as the reverse complement.
CACTGTAGCCAGAAGTACTTCCTCCAAGTGAGGCAGCAATAGGAGAGGTGCTCCAATTTGCTCCATTACTTCCAAACACTCCAAAGCCACCACTTCCAGAACCGAAGTATGAACCAGAGCTTGCGTTATTTGCTGAAGTATTAACGCCAACATTTCCCCACACATTTCTTGATGATGAGTTGAAAAAGGAATCACCCCGGCTGCTACTTGTATTATATCCAATAGGAGCATTGTACCTGCTCTGATTACTGCTAAAATAGGGGTTCAGCACACGGCCATAACCTACATTGCTGCTAAAGTTAGAACCCCCACCGAAACCAGCATTCAAACCCTGCTCCATATTCATACCCATTCCATAAGCAGGAGAACCAAAAGGAGAAAATCCAGCACGACCACTAGTTAATGCATTATATCTTCCATCCATCCTGACACCATAGCCCCCAAGTGAGCTTACATTGTATCCCTGGGGGTAGCTACTGAAGAAGTTGTTCCCTCTGCTAAAACTATAGTTGTAACCAACAAGTGGACCTCGGCTGGGCCCTGGGGACAATTCTTTTGGAACTGCTCGCTTTACCTCAACCATCTTACCATTGAGTTCATGAAAGGTTTTGTGCAACACCCTATCTACTGCATCCTCTGAATCATATGTTATAAACCCAAAACCTCTAGGCCTTTGAGTGTTGTGGTCGTACATCACGACAACATCTGTTATGGAGCCAAACTGATTGAAGTAATTTTTAAAGTCACTCTCAGTGACTGTAGATGCTAATCCTCCTACAAAAATCTTTTTAGTGCGTCCAGGGCCTGGTGATCCCTGAATGCTGCCACTGTTTCTATTTATCAAGTTTTGGTCATCTCTTGGAACAGCTTTCTTTGCTTCCACCTAAAAGATGAAAGGCAATGAATAGCTCATGCAATCAGACAATGCAGATAGAACAAAAGAGGATTCTATTGATTGTAAGAGATGTGAATCCAACAATGAACATAAAAATCTTGAAATTCGAACCAAGGAAATCGAAGGAGTAAATTTATCGTATTGACATCCATTTCTAGCAACAGTGGAACTTAACAATTTCACCTCATTTTGAAGAAAGGCAAATTTATAATCAGTTGATTTAACTCACAGACAGCACAAGGTATCCTTTTAACTTCAAGAATAACTATTTTTGAAGATGCAAAAGGCAGCATTTTTTAATGCATTGTGATGTCGAGATGATTTGTCCAACCAACTTACAGTTCGTCCATCAATCATGTGCTTCTCCTTAACCACTCTTTCAGCAACTGCAGGGTCGGCAAAGACTACAAAGCCAAAACCACGAGCACGGCCTGTGGTTCGATCTCTCATGATCACTGCCTCCACCACCTCTCCATATGCTCCAAAATATTCTTTAAGACGTTCCTCATTTGTGTCCCAAGAAATCCCACCAATAAAGAGTTTACCTTGATCAATCTCCATCCTTCCTGCAGTTTCACATAAATTAACCCACAATCCTCCATCAAAACCAAGCAAAACTTTTTAAATGAAGAGAAATAAAGGAAATTAAAGAAAGCAATCTTGACCACAATATTAGATTACAACTAAGTGTTGATAGAATCTAAGCAAATTTTATGATGCCTGCCAAATGCATGAATCAATTGAAAAAAATGAGATGATCAAGTCCACTATTAAAAACATAAGTTAATCGCACAGATTGCAGATGACCATTGGCAACAATCACAGAGGTACAGAAAATAAATCAGTGAAAGATAAATCTAACGGATCCAAGTGCAAATAAAAATCAAACAAAACAAGAAACCAAAAAATTAAAAATAATAATAATAATAATAATAATAATAATACCTTATCCAAAAATCTGGCAGGAATCCAGTAGCTGTCACCGATCAAATATTAGGTAGGAAATGCTGGATTTAATTTAAAACCATTGGATCCCTGATTCATCAATTAAGATTCAATAAACGATACCCTGAAAATCCATAATTCATGTAGATCAGATAGGCCCACAATCAGAAAAATACAATAAATCATCAATGTTTATTTCAGTTTTAATGAAGACTCACCACTGATAAAGGGAGAAATAGATAGGAAAATTGATGAAACCAAGATCTAACGAGAGGAATATACATAAATGAAAACAGAGGGTATGCTCATCCTCTGTCTCTCTCCCCTCTCTCTCTCTCTCTCTC
>JACGDI010001506.1:965595-1011866 GCA_014898725.1 Jacaranda copaia | reverse complement strand
ATTCTGACAATCCTGCCAACAACTTTGATAGAAACGTGCCTCTGTTGGAATGGTTTACCCAGGAAAGTAGGAAATTTAGCCACTTGGTACAGTATTGGAATCGGGACATGGAATGACTTCCAATCCCCCGGCATTGGAAAAAGCTAGTGCACCAGACATGGTACTTTGGTAAAATCATGCCCACAGAAAGCTATAAATGTCCCAAGCCCAGTCACGCTCAAGGTAATGCCATTTACACTACACATCTCACGTTCTCTATATTATGCTCAATTACCTTCTCAACCAGAACTAACTTGAGCGTCGGAGTGCCTTAGCTGGGGGCATCTCGACTAGTTTAACACGTGTTGTGGTTGCAGATCTCAAGTCCAGAATAATATCCAACCCTCATTTTCCTCTACATGCAACATTTTGCAGCATCACATATATAAAATGATACATATAAAGAGACAGGAGAATACAAATACAATTGAGGAATACATTATTATTATTATTATTATTAATTGTTGATGTTGTTGTTGTTTTGCATTATTGTCAGTGACAGTGGAAGTTCTTTCGAGTGCTATCCTACTCCATGGAATTTTTGTTTTTGTAAATTCTTTTTAAAATTTTGATAATACCAAGTTAATTGATTAAATAAATTCTTGTATTTTCTCTTAGGTAAAGGGTACATAACATCCTACATAATTAATACTTCTAAATTAGAAATCATATTTAATATATGCTTTGGAGTTATAGCTAGCCTTTTAAGTTGTTACTGCAATTTAACTAAGCTATTTCTTGCAGATGATGCTTTATAATGTTTTTTTTTTCCTTTTTAAATTTATACACATGCACGAAAAAATTCTTTAGGTTCAAACCCTCAACTTTGCATTTTATATGTGAAATTAATTATGTTGTTGCCCCTACGGACACTCAATAGTTCCTCATAAAGCTTTGTTATTTAATTGATGTATGAAGATGATCTTGAATTGTATAGCTTTTTGTCTTATTAAAAAAAATATTACTATGACCTTTAGCATTTGACAAAATTTTGTTTTTACTATTAAAATACTACTTAATAAATTTTTAAATCTACGGTTCGTAAAAATAAAATAATAGAAACAATACATTTAATTATTTCTGAATAGAATTTATAGTATTGAGAATATATGAACTCTTTTAAATTTAGTCTAGCCCAATTTCACCCATAAAATGTGACTGATACCCATTGTAAGTGTGTATAAATATCTATATTAAAAATTAGTTTGTTTTGGAAATTCTATGTAATTATTTCACTTGTATACTACTCATATTATTAATTATTTTTTAACTATAACTTTTTTGGTTTTTTGATTTTTATGATAGAAAGTAGAGATTTATCACCACCTGCGCTACATGTGGAAGTTAATTTCTAGAATAGTATCTATTAAGAAATTCGAACCATGACTTGGCTGTCTCATTTTCATTCGAGGTTCTCCATGTCTAATTATTCATTATTTGTTTCTTCATTTTATATGGCGTTTGTTGTTTGGGCATTATCTTATTTAATTTATAAATTAAAATACCCATCTTCAATTATTACTTTCAATAATAATAATAATTAATAAATGGTTCATTACATTATTGCCGAAGACGATAACTTCCAATTTCAAATTAATAATTTAGCACTAAACATGCATGGGATATATATATATATATATGTAAATATTCTTATAATTAATTAAATGCATGTGAGCATTGTTGTTATTTCATAAGTGGCTATAATTATTAGTTAATGATAGTTGCGTGCAATTAATTATTAATATATTGATGTAATAACGTGACCAATCGCTTCTATCATGATATTAAGATTATAAAATTCAAGATTTCCAGCTTAAAAAAATTGGGAACCTGACTTGCTGGATAATAACCTAAAACAAACAAAAAACTTCAAACTACGGTTAAAAATACTTTGGTTTTTGTTTATCCTCTTAACAATTTCTTCACCACGTACATATTGAGAAATAACTTTAAAAAAATATTTTGAAAAATAAAGGTACCAGCTAAAATATTTTAAATCACTTGATTTATATGTTATTAGTCACTATATATGGCACATTATTGTGCATGCATAAATTTAAATATCATAGTATTGATGTTAATTATACCGATAATAATTATTTTGATAAACAATACAGCACACAATTTTTTATATGGTATATAATTTTAATATTAACCACATTAAATAATATGCAATATTAATATTACTGGATCTAAATTTGTATTATGACAAACAATTCTGATGTAAAGAGTTCAAAGAAATAGTTAAAAAGAATTCTACTCCAAAATTATTATGACTCTCCATTTTCTCACCTCATCAATTAATAAGCATACATAGAGACGAGAGTATCTCATCAGGAAAACCTTACACTGTGGCAGAACAAATCTATTATCTCAAAAAGGATAAAACTGGGAATGAGAATAAAAAAGCCAACGTAACATAGCTAGCTAAATTTAAAGCATGATCGATGCGAAAGTAAAATTTGGATAATTAAGAGAAGTTTGTTTAAAAAATTATATATATATATATATATATATATAGCTGCAGTAAGTGTACATTTTGTTGTAAATTAAAACATATATATATATATATTGTTTGGCTTAATTTATATATATAGCTGGAGCAAGGAATTCAATTTGGAAAACCATATATATATATATATATATATCTACTGCATGGTCTTTAATTATGAAGAAATGACAACAAAAGATTATATATTTTTAATATGCCAAAACATTAATTACATTACTTACAATATAGTTTTAACAATCCGATCCATTGTAACTATGTTTTCCCTCCTTGATGACACTTAATTTCAATATGCCAAATTAATTATGCATTATCACTAGAAAATTTAATATATATATATATATATATATAGAAAAAAGAATGACCATCAACTAAAGATTGGTTGTAATGAGAGCACCAACTTCAAATTTAACTAAAATAATTTTGTAGCCAAAATTACAAATTGTAAACATCATAAATGGATTGGCTGTAGTTGACACCCTAATTTTTTGTAGCGAGACTTATAACATGTTAGTTATATGTAGTAGGTAAAATCTTGAGTTAATCCTTAAACTATTCAAATTTATATATTACTTATAGAGATATTTTTGGCAAATAACAATTCAAGTACTGATGTGAAAGTTGCCTTTTTGTTGAGATGAGATTTTTTATTTTTTATGGTTATGTAGTATAGATATATTATAGATAATTAATATAAGTTTAATGTCTTACTTCTATCATTTGTGTCTTAGTACGCTATTGCTCAAATTTAATTTCAAATTTAAAATAATATTATAGCACTAACATGGTTTAAGATTCTAAAAAGGACAAAAACAGATTGTTATTCGAACTATGTGTGTTTTTGCATTTTGTTAACTAAAATTTTTTTTTGTGACACTTCATCATACAAACTATACTTCTTTTTTCACCTTACCATATACATACAAATTCTAGAAGAATATTATGAAAAATTTTTATCACATCAATGTCAGAAGCCTCAATTTTCAAGTATTATAGCAAAATTTTCTAATTTTGTGAATACAATAGTCATCATCTTGGTGTTGCCTTGTTAAATCGTAAAATGTAACAAACTTTTTTCAGTGTACGTTTAGGTTTACATCTCGTGATAATTCAAGTTTGAATAGGTTATTTTTTTTAATAAAGTGAAAAAAAAACCTTTAAAAAAGACTTGGCCACTCCAATAATGGAATGCCATGAAGTATTTTATCAAAATTGGTTCATGCATAGCAAGGTGAAGGAAAAAGTATAGTTCAAGTGGTAAAATGTCACAAAAAAAAAAATTAATTAATTAATAAAGTGTAAACGCACATAATTCGGATGGAAATTATCTTTATCCCATTCTAAAATTGTATCAACAACTTAAAGACACAAGAGCTCCTTTTCTTAATTGTAATACTTAATCAAAATCCACAAAATTGAGAATGAAAAGTACTCTTTTTTATGTCGTAATATTTTTTCTTTCGGTGAAATAGTTATTTTTGAATAAATCTCAAACAAAATTTTTTGAATTGTTTATTGCATAATATCACGTAATTCAAGTAATAATTATTTTTTTAATTTCCATTGGTCTGTTGAAGTTGAATTAAAAAGAATAGCACAAAAAATGAGTACAAATTCTTAACTTTTGCGATTTCCAACTTAAGAGCACAACTGCACAAGAAGCCTATCGCTTGATGATAACGGATTATCTTATTTTCAAAATTAAAATTGAATAATAATTAAAGTCTTACTGTCTCTAATTTTTATTTTTAATCAAATACTTTTTAAGCTAAAGAAAATCAAAATAACATTTTAGTGCCATATTCACAATTAAATCCCCGTAGGCCTAATCCATAGTTTCAATTTGCATCACGTCGGACCTCAAAAAAAGAAAAGAGACAAATTGTTTTACAAAGATTCTCTTTTTTTCTTATATGTATATTGTATATCAATATCAAAGACTGAGCACAAAAGTTACATGCACACCCAACAAAAATGTTCGAAATATCGATTAAAATAGACACTAAAATATTAAAGAAACAATAAATAAAATAAATTAAGTAGAAAAAGAAACTTGATGTGATTAAATTTGGGCTTAAGGACATTTTAGTAAATTGGCTAAAAATTAAAAATAAACTCCAACACCAATCAATTAAGTAAATGGACTATAGAGCCCAGAGGACAAGTTAAGCCCAATAAAACGGGCAGAAAAACCTTAATGGACCTAAATTTATCAAAACTAAAATTTGTAAATACCGAGTATCGGAGAGAAATCGGACACAAGAAATCATTCGCAAAAATTCTCAAAGTGGAAGAACTCTCGAGAGAAGTAGATTTCTCTGCACGCATTCTTAAGAAAATGAACTGACATTCTATTATTTTCCAAAACGAACCTCTCTCCACTTACGAGTAGCATTATTTTAGCGCCATATGTGGGAAGCTCAAAGGAAGAAGAAAGAATGTTGAGAATGTAGAAGAGATCTATGAAGAGAGCCACCAACACTCACATGACCTCCCAACATCAGAGGAGAAGTGATGATTGCCAAGACCCTCGTTAGTTGCAAACAATGAAGGAGGACGTTGGCCCAAGAAACCTTGCATTCGTTGAGACCCAAAGTAGGAAGAGAAAAGCCAAGGAGCAAGAAGTTGAAACATAAGAGGGGTTCCGAAGCATAGAGAATTACCATAGAGTTCCTTTGAGGAATACTAAACTTGGAGCCCTCCTAGACCCAAACTTTAAAGAGGAGACAAATGAGCTGTAAGCAGAGTATCTACAATCACCCCTAAGATGCTATTCATGATGACTAGAATCTATTGATGATAACACCTTCCTGCCATAAATGTTTATTTGTTTCTCACTTTGACTTCATTCTCTTTTAGATTTGAATAGGGAAGACATTAGTTTCTTGTCAATATTTTTCTAATGAATGCGAACTTTCTCATTGTCTTCATATTATTATGCCTTTTCTATAACTTTGAACTTTGCAGTATTAAGGAGTATTTGAAAAGTATCTTTTAAACATAAGTTCATTGCAATGCTCTTTGAGGGTTATGAAGAGAATGTAGTAGTCATCGGGTGTAATCTTGCTATAAAGGCCTCCTTGGGATATGTGGTAGCCAATGTAATCCTATTAATGGTCCCTAGGGAGGTACATGGTAGTCACAATCTAAAAAACCTACTATTGACTCCTTTTAAGAGTACGGACACCCTATAAAAAAGCCCACTACCAGCTTCTTTGGGAGTATGTGGCACCTTCTCAAAATGCCAATTATCGACTCCTTTTGGAAGTATTTGGCACCCTTTAAAAGGCCCACTATTGGCTTTTTTCAAGAGTATGTGGTAATCACTTTGGAGGCACTCGCTAAGGAATATCTTGAAAGACACTTAACAAATATTCAAAGAAAAATCTTTCAATATGATAACTCTGCACATCATCATATACTTACTATGAAGTCTCCCAGAAGGCTAATAAGTATGCTTGTCCTCGTCCCATCCCTCTAACTATACTTAACGTGAGTGCAAAATTAACTTTTTTCTTTCGGAGGACTTCACTTACACTAAGTGGACTAATACCATGCTAAGGGGCATTCCATGCCTCCCTAAGAGAGCGTCATCATGCACTATATGCATAGTCACTCTAATTTAGTGAACATACTAAAGTACCCATGGTACTTTGTTACTACTTAAAATTCTCTAAGTTCACAAATAGCTATCAAAGGCATTGCATTATCAACAAAGCTAATCGAAAATAGTGCCTTAGTGTCGCTGCTTAGTAGGTGCCCTAGCATTGAGTGACCTTGGTAATAGGCACCTCACAGATGGCTAGCTTGTTGCCCATGCTGGCACCTAATCTTAAGGCCTAACATGGTCGCTTAAATCCAACACCCTATGTGGGTGCTCATGATGCACTTTTTTCTAATATCTATGACAAGTCTTTGTATATCTCATTTTCCAATTCTTGAAGCACAAGTATGTAAAGTTAATAAGCCATACTGTTAATTATGTGTTTGCATGAGCATAAAGTAAACAAAAATGAAGAAATTTCATTAAAATTAAACAATAAAAATACAAAGGTGATCGGGTTGCACTTGGCTACCAAAAATAAACATTAATACAAAAAGGGAAGTACTAAATAAGTTTCTAGACATCAAATCCTACTACTGCTACCCCAAACTAAGTCTCTCCATCTCTGTAAAGTTGTTTTCGCTCGCTCATTTACCACAATCTCTACCCTAACTTTAGGGCCCATCTTTTTAGATTATCTGATAGCAAGGTTAGCTAGGATAGATCTAGCATCAGCAAGTCATCCTCATTGTATTGCCCTGTCTCACTCAAAATGCAACAACAACTTTGAATAGTATGCTCATAGATTACCATTGCCTCTGCTTTGACTGCTTTGACTGTTTCAAACCACTCATCACAACCTTTAAAATCTTTGATAGGTCTCTCATCAGTAGCATTGATCCCAACATCAGAACTCATAAATTTCTCTCTGCTCTTTACTTCTTTCACATACTATGCCTTCAAGCGCTCATGCTTCTTAAGTAATTGGGCCTACTCTTTCTCTTGCTTGCTATGTCCTCAACTACCTCAACGGTCTTTTCCTTAAGGCATTTCAGCATAGATAAAGCTCTTTTTGCTTGATAGGACATCTACTCAACCAAGTTCCATACTTACATTGAAATGGAATGCAAAAATATTCCAAAGTAAAAAAAATCATTAGGAAGCAACAAAAAAGAGAAGTAATCAAAATAATAAAGTGAACTCAAACTTGGGTAAAATTGTAGGCAGTTATCCCAGTTAATTAGGAAGAAGAGAATAGCTCCAACTTATCTTGATCATACTCACACACCACACATCGCTAAGATCAACATTAGAAGCAATCTCTTCAACATCTCAGTGGAAAACCCTTCCCCCCTACAACTCCTCCACGAGCTATAATTGAAGAGTCAGTTGCCTTCACCAACATGACAAGGTCAAGTAGATTGTAGACAAGTAGTGGATTCACAAACACTCTTCCCAGCAAGACTAAAAGGCAACGCCTTAACCTTATCACCTATAACAAAAAGGCTTGCTGTTAAGTTGGTGGGGAGACATCATACTAAGTTGATGATTTAGGGAACTAGAGCAATGCCTAGTTGATGATATCTCCCCACAATGCTACTCTAGGATACATTTCTCAAGTGTTCCTTCTTTTGTTCTTGGGCATGAATCTCAGTAAAGTCAATATTCTTTTCTTCTAGCAAAAGAGGAAAAACCAAGCCAAAATGCAAGTAATATGTGGGAACATATAAAGATATGTACACAAGTGCAAGCAAGAGCCATAAGTCACAAAATAAATATGTAAAGTACCAACATAAAACATGTAAGCAATTTCAAAAAGAGAATCAAAGACCTTGCTTCAGCAAAATTCACATGAAGTTGATGATGAACTTCACTAGGAAGAATCAAAGTAGGAGAACTATTCCATTCATGAGGAATGTTCCAACCCTTCAACTCGAACAAAGAAGAATCTATCTTTCTAGGGACCTTTAGATGAAGGTAACCCATGTAGAAACTTACTATTTGGTTTGGGGAAAGAATAGAAAAAAGATTTATTTAGCACTTTACGTACCCCAATCAAGGTGTGATAGCTATCTAATGATATTAGTAAACTTAACTCACTTTGACGCTATCTAAACCTTACAAAAAACATAAAAACGTTTGGTATAAGTTAACTTAGATACACACTATAGCTTTATACTACATATAGAAAAAGAGAGTCAGGAGAAAGAAATACCTCTCAAGTAAAATGAAATCATGAAGTATTTCCTAGGAGGTGACATTATGTTGTCTTGAGGAAAGAAAAGAGCAAACTTGAACTTGTTAGAAACAAAAATCCTATGTCTCAAATATTTAACTTTTTCGGCTTGAGTAAACACCTAATTTCTATTACTTTTGAGAAATTATTATCCCTAAGAACACCTTCAGACTCATTATTAAAAGAACCCTCATCTTTGGATCAGAACTAGACGATGAAGATGATTACATGGTTATGCTCTCATTAGTATATTCCTTAAAATATTCTAAGGCATGAACTAATTGCACCTCAAAAGAAGAACTAGGATATACTATGATGTAATGTAGAGAACGACCCCACAAGTTCAAACTAGCCTATGAGAACTATGATGCTAAGGGATAATCCATCGTAGGTGCGAAAGGTTAGCGCCTAGTGAGCGCCACACGGGCACACACAAGCCTCCAAATGGGTGCTTAGTGGACCCCTAAGAAATGTATTTCGTGAGAGCCACCTGAGCTATTGTATCGAGTGCTTAGCCTTATTGGTGTGCGTAAGCGGTCGATTGGCCAAAGGCCCATCATATTGGCTCACCCTCTGCTCCCATTCAATTGATTAGCTAAAGACTTATTTCTTGAACTTAACTAAGAACTAGACTTATACATTTTTTGACTCAACTAAGGCCTCAAAGCTCTTGTTAACTAAGAAAGAGTTGTGATAGAATATACAAATGAAGAAACCAAGAAGGAAGAAATAAATCAAAGAGTTCAAAGTATATAGAAGACCTTACTTTGAGGACTTATCTTAGCACTCCTCATAGAGTTGTCTTCTCCTTTTCTCTTCCTAGCTAAGATGGAACTTTCTATTTTCACCGACTCTCTACATACTAACAAGACCGCCTTCATGGAGTAGCTCTTAGAAGATTTAAAGACTTTGAGACCTTCTCGACCTTAACTTGTATAATAGTTGAGAATTCACAAACTCTTGAGCCAAGAATACTCACTCAAAATTAATGTAAGAAAAATTTAATAAATTAAACGTATAATATATTTCAAATGTAAAATAAGAATTTTTCCATAGAATAGGGGGCTTGATGATGTGTCTAAAATTGGACTTAAGAGAATTTTGATAAATTGACTAAAAATAATGAATGAACCCTAAAATCAATCAATTAAGTAAATAGGCCAGACAAGCTTGGCCCATAAAGAGGTAGGAAAAACCTTAATGGACTTTAGCCCATCAAAATTAAAATTTATATATACCAAGTTCGAGAGAGAAATGAAATACAAGAAATCATAAAAACTTTTAATAGAAGTAGATCTTTCTGCACGCATTTTTGAGAAGATGAATTGACATTGCTGTTTTTCGAAAAAGACCCCACCCACTTTTGAGCAGCATTAGAAAGAAATGAAAATTCAAGTCAAGACATGCAAAATACTGCTCTCACTTTAGAGTAAAATTCGCCCCTGCTTGAGTACACATAGGATTCGACGTTTACTCCCAAGATATAATGAACCTTCAAAAATCCTTAACGTGCACTCGAACAAGAATTTTCATGAACTTAGTTTTTCAGAAAGTTGCCTTATTTGATAAAAAATACTCATAGTATTTGTAAAATTGTAAAGAGGACATTAAAATTATATGTAAGTATATTTTGTAATATGAGTTGTCGGAAATTTTCCTTCTCTCTTTCAAATTTTCAAGAAGTATATTTATATAATTAGACATACCCTTTTGAAGAGTTTTATTCCTATTTGAGAGAGAAACATTCAAAAAAAAAAAAGATGTATCTTTTAGGAAATAAATTTTAAATTTTGTGTTTTCTTATTTTTTTTCTAAGAAACATAATTGATTTATAATTAACATTCCCCTACGTGTTCCAAAACAAAGAAAACAACAACAAGGTGGATTTTTACTATTCAATAGGTAAAAGTGTCTAGCAAACTTGAACTTTCACTTAGCAATAGCGAGCTTTCATTTGTAGAATTCACAGTGATTATAAGTCTTGAACTAGAACTCTATGTTACAAATTTCAGCAAGCTACACACATTAATGGTCATGCACTAGTATCTTGTCTCACAAGTGTCCTAGAGATAGGTTCAAGTATCATAGTTAGAACTCCACAACCACACTTGCATAGGTGAGTTCTTTGAGGGTACTCCTAATCATTGGCTATGAACTCAATAAAAGTAGTTTGCTCAACCTTTATTGTTGTAGTACAACACTTCATTACTTCTTAGGATAGATAAAAATACTTATAAAGTGTTTTTCAATCACTAATATAACTTTATTTTACCCATTAAACCTTCATATCAGGATCTCCAACAAGTAAGGTTAGGTTGCCATTGTCGATGATTCATTTAATGGATTTTGCTCTATCGCCTTTGACAAATTATTGAACTTTCCTCCTCACAAGCCCCTTTGATAAAATACCTCAATTTTTAATTAGGTACCTTGTTATTTTTGGTCATAAACATTTGCTTCTCTTTTATAAGAATTCCTTTACTTAGACTTCGCTATAGCTATTTAGCTACCATAATGAATAGAAATTACCAACAATGGCTTTTCCACTAGAGCAAGATTTTGTTAACAAAAGTTTAAACCATTTTGCATGTTAGCCACTAGTATCAAGTGCAACATTGTGGCTTCCATGGATAACTAAACATTTTCTTGAAAAATCTCCAAAACGACATTGCTGTATCAATGTAAAAACATAATTGATGGTAGCTTTGGTTTCATTTGATCAATCAAAAAACCCATATAACATCATTGTTCTTTCTTGAATAGTGGGATACTCAAAATAGCATCACTATATCATTCTCGAATAATGGGATACCTAAATAATGTAGCATAGTGCCTTTTATATGTATCTTAACACTCTCTATAAGAATAAAATGATTTGTATATGGTTTATTATAAAATCTACTAAGTATCCCAACAACTTTTGGGATATCTAATTTGGTGGAGCTTGATAAATATATTAAGACTACTATAAATTTGGAGTATTTTAATTGAGCAACTAGATCTTCATTGATTTTCCAATTTTGATAGAACAGACATAAGATACTTTTACTAATTTAGAATGAAATTTAGTAAAGTTATTTGAAATCTGTTCAAACTTGGGCTTGTGGTTTAACCACTTTATTTTTTGAACACCCTAGATTTACCTAAGTCCTTCATATTTAATTTCTTAGATGATGGAGACTCAGTTTCACTTAGTACACTTATATTAATCAAACAACCAAACCCTCTTAATAAACACATTTGTCAAAATCAGTAATTACAAAACCATTCTACACAATAGCCTAGCGACATTATCTCAGGCAATATATTCTCAAAACACACAACACTTCTAGATTCTACAATTATATTTATATATCAACAATATCAAAGTTTATAATAAAAATTCTAAGCAAGACTACTTAAAAAGATATCTAACAAACACATTTAGAAAATATCGACCAAACAATATATCAACTTCCTTTTACCCTACTAATCTTTTTTTTTTTAATGTAAAGTATAACTTCCAACAAATATTGAACTTAAAAATAAAAAAAAGAGAAATTTCTTTCTTTGGAAATCATTTGAAGATTGAGTTGGCTTCCAAGTCTGCTTCTCTCTCCTATTCAAGTGCTCAACCACCAAAGAACTGATCACGTACTTTTATTTTTAAAATTTACTTTGGCTAGGCACTCCTAATTCTAAAATATTTGAGATTTGGTTTGTGTTGTTTCCTATGTTCAAAAAGCGACTTCTGTAATTTCTTAGATAGTATTTGTCATAAAATATAACATGCCAAGTGATGAGCTTCTCCACAAAAGTTGTTAGGCATGTGCATAAAGCTCTATAAAACTCATTCGCTCATGCCAATTACAAAAAGAAATATTCACATTAATATTATAAAGGGAATAATCATATTTACACTGAAAACATGATTTTAATTAATTTAAATACTTTAAAATAAAATAATTACTATATGATAAAGTTAATCCTTTAAATCTCTATAATTAACACCGTTTACTAGTGAATAATTTGTGATCTCTCAATATTATTAATTACATAATCAACAAATGTCTCAAAAGACAACAACAATTGTTCCCATATCAACTTACCAATATTAAGACAAAGGAAAATCCAACAATTAAGCATAATTAATTTCTTATATTCCTTACCATATCCATAAAATTACACATAGCGTAGTTACACAAGATACAAATCGATTTTTGCACATGGAAGTTCAAATGATAGATGTGTATTAAAGTAATTTTGATTGTGGTGCCAGTCAGTATTTGTTTCAGCCATTTATAGGAATTATGGTGGTGATTCAATTTTTTCAAGTGGAGTTAAATTCAACCAAGGTAGTTTCAATGAATTTTACTAGCAAATTGTTTTAGTATGTGAGCATAATTCTAATATAGAATTGTTGAAAATATTGATTAAAATACATACACTAAAATATTAAAGAAACTATAAATAAAATAAATTAAGTGGAAAGGAATAGAAATAAAAATCTGGCTCAAGGCACATAAAATATTGCACTCACTTTAGAGTAGAATTTTTCATTACTTAAGTACACACAGAAATTTGATGTCTACTCCCAAGGTACAATGAATCTTCAAAAATCGTTGACTTTGAAGGCAAGATAGGCATTAGGATCTAAAATTAAAACTTCAAAACATCAAAGTAACTAGTGCATATAAGCTAATCAAAGATCTAATCATGCTAATGATTCATATTTAGATAGAGAATTACCTTGATGAGCAAGTCTAAGGGTTATCAAGTGAATACTTCATTGCTTACAAAATCTACCTGCTTGCGGCGCAATGAGAAGATCCCTATCAAATCACTCCAAAAATTCTAAAAAAATATCTGGAGATATACAATACCTTGAATAACTTTAAGTTAAAATTTTAGATCGATTGGCTATTTGGAACGTCCTGGAGAAAATCACAAAGCTAGACCTCGTACAGATGAATCTACAGAAATTGAGTAAGTCATACGCCTTGCCTTTATCGTAAAAGTCCACACACCAATAAGGTATTTCTAGATCTCTAGTCTTTTAGTTGGAATAAGACTAGATATTTAGTGATGATGGAGGCCAAATTTAGGGTAGGAAGATGAAGAAAAAAGCTTAGCCTTCAACACATGAAATGCTAGCTTGCAAATGTTTTGGAGAGAAATGAAGAATCTAATTCTTCACACTAATTAGAATTGCTTATGGCCAGCCAACTATCTATATCTATATATAGATGTGGAATAGTGTGATGCCAAGTTGGAATCACACATTCCATGAAGGGGTTGACCAATAGGGGTGTGCTTAGGTGGCAAAATTTTGATTTCAAATTTTATTTGAATCTTAATTACATTTGAGATCTCATTTCAAGTTAATTAAGATGCCTTCTCAAATCTCATTTTAGTTTTCCCTCCAAAATTCATTTATCCTAATTAATCAAATTAAACTCTTTAATTTAATTAATAATCCTTTGACTTAACTCTTTAAATCAAATTAGCTTAACTCAAGCTAAATTCGTTAACTTAACTTTTTAAGTTAGCTTATCTAATTAATGGTCATGTTGGCACCAAATAATTAACTCCTTAATTACTAGTCTAATTTAACTCTTAAACTAGTTGATTAACTTAACACTTAAATTAATCAAGCTAAAATTGACCCTCAAAATATGGCTCTAAAAATTGGTCTGTTAGGAGACACTATTTTCTAACTTCTCAGAAAATGCTCTCCATTAATTAGGAAGCTCATTGGATTTTGTGTGTGACATAATAGATTCTACAATTCACTAGACATGAGCTCATAACTTCTTGTGACCTTTGAATATCTTATATTCATTCTAGTTTAAAACTCCTTTTAAATTAGTCGACTTAATTCAATTAATCTCATTAATTGAAGAGTACCTAATCTCTATGGTCGATGTATAACCTCAAGCCCATGGAACCCAACTAATTGACTGAAATGAATATTCTAGAGAATCATCATCGCTCTATGCGTGTCATGCAAATATGTTCCTTTTATCTCCTATCTCTCGAAAGAGGTTTAGGGCAAGATATTTGTTGACTCCCCAATAGCCTCGATACTATATCTCTATTCTTAATATTGGATCTCTGTTGTGTAACCTCACCTTTGGAAAGCTCCTTTCCAAATTATCACACCATTTTGCACAAAAATTTCTAGGAATCAATCATTATAGAGCACATAGGAGATGAACTTACCCTTCACAACAGCAAGGAGTCGGATTTTTTCTTGGATCTCACAAACCTCCATGCCAAGTAGTTTATACCCAATCTCAACTTGAACAGCCCGCTAAGTAACCAAGGATGAGTCAAAGTATGAGGATCAGACACAAGGTTACCATGGATCCTTGGTCAAAGGACTAATAATATGAACTAGCGTAAGCAAGAGAGCTAGTCACTACCAACTTGACACTACGGCTATCTAGTAGATTCTCTGGTGGGTTTTCAATGCCTTGTTCTCTAACGAGCATCTACTAACATGCACCCATATCTCATATAGTTGCTCATGGAATGGAGCAATCTCCAACCCTTGGATTTATGCATTGTTAGTGTAAGTTTGTCCGAATCTTAGATGCCCATCTCATAAGATCCTATGACTTGAAAGATTTAAGATCACGATCGTATGAGACATATTCCATGGTCACAAAATCAAGTCACACAGTTATAGGTGATCTTAGGGCTTCATCCAAATGCAAGTGAAGTATAATAATATATAAAATGAAGATGGCCATATAACAAATATTATTCAATCAAGATTGTTTTACAAGGAAATAGTTTATACAAGGCCAATCACATTGGCTTGCTGAGCACTATTTCAGCAGACTTGCACTCAAACAAGAATTTTCATGAACTTGATTTTTGACACAGTCACACTATTTGATAAAAGCACTCATAGTAATTGTAAAATTTTAAATAGGACACTAAAAATATATGGAAGTATAGTTTGTAATACGAGTTGTTGAAAATTTTCCTTCTCTCTCTTACATTGTCAATAAGGATATCTATAGAATTCTACATATCCCTTTGAAAAGTTATATTTCTATTTGAAGACATATTTCAAAAGAAAAGATGTAACTCTTAGGAAATAACTATTAAATTTTTCTTGTTTTCTTTTTGTTTGAGAAACATAATTAATTTATAATTAACATTACAACAACATCTTGGTTTAAATTAGAAAATTCAATGAACCATGAGAGTGACAAGGCTCAAACTAATATGATGAAATTTGTTTTCTATTTCTTTCCTTTTTCTTTTTTCTTTTTGTAAATGTTTTATGTTTTTTTGGAAGTTTAATAATTAGTTAAATGATTTGATACATTATTTACTTTTATTGAAGTTATTATTTTCTATAAATAACTTATATGAAAAAATAAAATCATAAAGGCAAAAAAAAATAAAAAATAAAACAAATACAAATAAAGGGCCTAAGTAAATAAATAAGTAGTTCACCAATGCAAGTTATACTAAGCTCTCAATGGCATTTTGTTCTTTTCTAAAGTTTTTTAGTTCATCATCATAGTTTGGTTTCATTCATCATGGAACATCAATTAGCAAATTTGTCTATAACAGAGGAGGAATGGAGGATGGATTCATTGGAAAGGATGAGACAAAATTCTAATGAGTTTTATCTGATTGGAAAATTCCTTAGAATGAGTATGGTAAGTTTCAATTCTATGAGGAATATGTTGGCTAATTTGTGGCAACCATTAAGGGGAGTGAACATTATAAACTTAGAGGAAAAGAGAGTTTTATTCCATTTTTTCCACGAAAAAGATATTGTTAAGGTTTTAGAGGGTTCACCTTCAACATTCAATAAACACTTGTTAGTGGTGCATTGATTGGAGGAAGGATAATTGCCATTAAGTGTTCCTTTGTATCCTGTTAACTTCTAGATACATGTTCATGATCAACCATCTGGGTTTATGTCAACAACAATAGCAAAGTTGTTCGAAAATTCCATTGGAGCCTTTTTTTTTTTGGGTATGATGCAATGAGTATAACTAATGGCAATCAATATTTCATGAGGTTTAGGTTTTAGGAGATAATAGAAATTCATTGAAGAAAACAAAAGAGTTAGTGGATTCCAATGAGGCTGCAATTTATGCGCTATTGAATTATGAATGTCTTTCAATTTTCTACTATTTATGTGGTTGTCTCAGGCACATTGACAGTTTTTCTTTATTTAGAATTTGAAAAAAATAGGAGGAAACAAGGCCAGAATTGGATGATAGCATAAGAGCCGACCTTTGCTAGAATCTTTCTTTAGTTAGCAATTGGTTAAAGGATGAGGATGGTAAATCCCTTGTGACGTCCTTGGTGTGAAAAAAGGGATTATATGTTTATTTACTTTCAAATTTGAATACTCGTAATCATAGGGTCATGTTTAATGCAACTAGAGATATAGTACTTATGGATGATGATGAGGAGGGGCATGAGGACATGGAACATGACATGGTGGATCTATCTAAAGGAATTAATGATGTTAGATTGGAGTAAGACCCAATTTAATTTGATAAAGGTAAAAAAACTCAAAAATTTACAAAAATCAGTTTATTCTATTATCAAGCAATAGGATTTAGATAGGATTTCAACAACTTTTTATTTTTAGAAAATTTATTAGCAGCGTATCTTGCAAAGTTGGCCGACCTGTAACACTCCACTTAGGATAATCTCTACGCTAAGATATTACTCCAAATTTAATCTTAATTTGAGACCTATAAACATGCAACAGGCCCATAAAAAATAAAATTTCAAACTCAACTTATCAGAAGTAGTGGCAGATTTGAACTTATCAATCTCGACAAAACATTATATATATACCGTAGTTCAACTCCTAAACACCTAACAAAATAGATACACGCTTCAGGTCATCAATATCAACTTGACATATCACAATGTCTCTAGTCCAAGCTTAACATTCAAGTAAACCCATATATACATATAAACACATATTCCATAAAATATATTTTTCTCAACCCAAGCCAAAAATTTGTGTCCTTCTCTTAATCCTGTTTGAGAAAATAAAGGATAAATGGGCATAAGTCTAAGGGACTTAGTGAGGGATAGTCTTAATAATATATAGTAGGGATCTGTTGAGGAAGAATCAACTCACCAGATCATAATTTAACAGTTAGAACAAGAATAATATCATATACAAACAATCAGATAGGAATCTCTCATTCTTTATTGCTCCATGAATAGTTTACAAACAATCAGAATAAACAAGCCAGAGTCATATGTAGTTCAATGAAAACAACTTGACATGTATGTTAGAACAATTCTTATTCAAATAAATTAGTCATATTCAAGCATGATAGCTTAACATGTGTAGATGCCTAGGAGTATCCCTAGCACATCGCTGACACATGATAGATGCCTAGGAGTATCCCTTGCATATTGCTGACACATGATAGATGCCTAAAAGTATCCTTAGCATATCACTGACATACGATAGATGCTTAGGAGTGTCCTTAGCACATCATTGATACCTAAGGAAGAACCCCTAGCGTATTGTTGACACCCAGGCAAACTGTAAGGCGTGTCCCATATCCAAACATTTTGACCGATTAGGCCCTTGTTCAATTAATTCTTCATATATTTAACAAGTACCAATAACAGTTAATGCAAATGCCCAAGGGAAAATCCCTAGCACATTGCTGATACTTAGTAAAATAAGTGTGCCGATGAGGCAGAAGATAATAATACAGAAATGCCAACAAGGCAATGTAATAACAATTAATCAGTATGACTGAGCCTACATCACCATATAACGATGTATGAACAAACACCTATGTTGGCAAGGCATCCAATAACAATATGTAGGGGTGTTCGCAGTTCGGTTTGGATTGAATTTGGGATAAAAAGCCAACCAATTCAAACTATGTAATGTATATTAGATTGGTTAGATTTTTATTATAAATCCGATCCAATTCAATCCATTTTAAATCGATTTAGATTGGATCGGTTAATTCAATTTTTAATTGAAATATTTGATAAGTTACAATTGATATCTAAACTAATTTAATCAATTTATTTGTAAATTTCATTTAGCTATCATATCACACTAATCTTATGGAATTAAATTAAATTATGTAAGAACATACAACTATAAAATTATAAGTACACAATAATTATTCCTATGTATTTGATTTTTAAAAGTGAAAAAATTCTAGGTTTAGTTTATTTGAATTTATTTGTGTATTTTACAATTAATATATATATATATATATATATATTTTACATTATTAGTATATATATTTCGGTTCGATTTGGATTCAATCAATTTTTGAGATTAAAACTAAATATCGATCAAATTCGATCGATTTTTTTTTAAAAAAATAAATCCAATTTAATCCAAAAAAGTTTGATTTTGATCGATTTTTGATATTTTGGATTAGTTCATTAATTTTTTTTGGATTGGATTGGATTGGATTTGAACACCTCTAATAATACAAGATGGTAAAAAATGACAAGATAATAACAAGTATAGTTTGGGAACAAGAAAAGTAATAGGTATCAATATGAAGTTCTGAATGCCAGAATGTACAAGAACAAATTCTTATCAGAGCACAATCAAGAGACAACCCTCATAGGAGTATACGTCAATTAACAGATAACAAGCAACAACTCAAGCAATTTATAGATTTCAATAATTAAGAGCAAATACGGTACAAAATCACTTTTAACGCTCACAAAGGTTTTCCACAATAATAAATAGGTATAAGCAATGCCAGATTGGCAAACCCTTACCTCTGTAGTCTCATAAGTTGCAGTTATAGTTAGTAGCTTACTAGTTCATGGGACTCATTTCTTCGTTACCTAATCGAAAGAGTACATTTATAGTAAAAATCCATATTCAATCCCAATAATTACTATTATACTACTAAAAGTCCCAAAATCATTATTTACTCACTTAATACAGTAGTTTTAAAGTACGATTAGTACTATTAGTACAAAAGGTGCCAATTAAGCCTCTATCACGAAAATAGTTACGGGGTTTATATTGGTTCTAGTAGAGAAATGTATTCCTATCCTTAATTACATATTAGAGTGCATAACATTATCCCTAATCAATAATAATAGTCCAATTACTTAATTAACCTAATTATTGCCACTTAAGTCCTAAATCTATAAAATTAGGGTTTCCTTACTTATTAACCTTAATTAACCAAAAATGCCATTTATCCATGCATGGCCTATATATACATAATTCATATGTCAAATTCTCATTTTCTTGCATGATACAAGGTTCGAAAGAATAAACAGTACAAAAAGCTAAAAAGCTTTAAACCCAAATTCCCATTTTCCCAAGATGCGACTATTGATGCATTAAAGTCACAAAATGAGAACACTATCATGATTGTTTCATTGAGGAGAACTTTCTGCTTCAACACAACCATCGCTGCCGCCTGCCGTTGCCATCTACAGTCATTGAAAAAGGCTAAAACAACTACTGAAAGATGTTTTTCAACTAGAGATGCCAAACGAATACCTTAATTGCATGATTCGCTGCCGAGAAAGCCCTCAATTGAAGCTTCAAAACTTCAGCCCCACCACTCACTGCTGTGGAGTTTTCTTTCAATTTCATCATTAATGCTACATTAAACCCTGATGCTAGGGTACTGCTGTGTTCCTTAACATGAGAGCTTCAAGACCCGCTGCCTAAAAATTGGTCTTTACCTCTGCTTTGTTGTCGCTAGTAGTTCATTGCCATGGTCAACTTCCAAGTTTAGTTTTTTGGTGGCCTGCTTAGGAATTATGTGTGATGTGGTATGAATGTGTAGCTTGTGAAAAGGATAAGCTAACTATCAATTTAGATTGTGGGCTAGGGTAGTTGCTGGTGAAATTTGTCGGAAGAGTTCAAGGTGGTAGTTTGGTGAAGAATGAAGAAGAATGGGAGGGTGAAATTGATATATATATATATATATATATGTATATAATTGAACTTTTTTTTGTTTCACAAATTGACCCTAAAATTTTTCTTTAGCCATCAATTGAGTCATTTAAGGTTTGTCAATTCTCCAATTCAATCCAAAGACAATGTGATTGTATAACAGTAGCCCATTTGACCTTAAATAATTGCAATTGACCATGAAATTTTTAAATAATGTTCCATCAAGTTTCTACAAATTGCAAAATGACCCCAAAACTTTTAATTTCTATGCAATTAAGTCATTTTTCTTTATTTTCTCAAGCACTATAATCTGACCAACCAATATCTTGCTTCCTAAATCCTTATTTTCCAGAATACCAAATTTGAAAGGTGTTACATGACTGACAACCATGAAACTTGTAAGTTGGAATTGTTAGAGGCTTGGCAACCCTCACACAGTTTATGCTCTCAAAGATTTATCTTTGAGAGTAAAGGCTGATGTGATTTTTTTTTATGGAATTATTAGTACATAGGCACATATGGAAGAGGTTCAAAGAAATATAGTTTGATTGTTGTTTCAAGTGGATAGACTAGGAAGGGGAGGCAGTTTAGCAGTGTTATGGAAAAGAAGTACTAAATTAGATATTGTGTCTTTTTCTCAAAATTTTACTGACATAAGCATGAAGACGAAGAGAAGAGGGTTTAGAGGTTAATGAGATTCTATGGTTTTCCAAACAAGGATGAGAAAAGTTCTTTACACTTGTGTCATGCTTTTGTAGCTAAGAGTGATAAGACATGGGTGTTAGTATGGGACTTTAATGATATTCTTTATTTATATGAGAAGATTGGGGGAGAGGAACATCTAAATTATTTAATCAATAGTTTTAGATTTAGCAGATTGTAACATTTTTTATGTTCTTTCTTTAGGTTATCAATTCACATCTGAAAGGAGAAGGGAGGATAGTTAATTGGGTTCACAAAAGACTAGATAGAGTGGTGGTAGATTTTTGTTAGCTCAATTTTTTCCCTAATGGTGTTCTAAGTACTTTAATTGCTCCGTTTCTGATCATGCTCAAATTCTCATGGACTTGATATGCAAACATGAAAGATGGTGAAGGAAATGCTTTAGATTTGAGAATTCTTGGTTGATGGAGGATGATATTTATGAGCTGGTTAGAAATGAAAGGAGTAATAATAGCAATGAGTGTGTGATGATAAAGATAATTGCAGCAGGGCTTTAGATGATTAAGAGACTAAGAAACATAAAGATAGGATGAGAAGGAAAAAGCTGCTGCTTTAGATTTTGGAGGAACAAAGAGATGTTGCAGGCTCAGTTCAAGATAGGGAGTATAGCCATTTGAGGGAAGAATTAAATGTCATCCTTGAGCAACATGAGATAAAGTGGAAGCAACGGTCCAAGGTGTTTTACATGGAAGATGGGAACAAAAATTCTAAAATTTTTCATTCTTAGGTTAGTGCATAAATGAAACACAATAGAATTTTAGGCTGTAAAAACCATATGGGTGAGTGGTTGAGGGATGTTGATGGTGTGAGGAGCTTGAATGTAGAGCATTTTTCTTCTATATATGGTACAACTGATGTAGATTATAAGCTAGTGATCATATTTGTATTGGCAAAGCCACTTATGAAGATAATTGTGCTTTGTTGGCCATTTTTAATAGCTGTATAGAGTAGCTTTATAGAGATACTTTCCCCAATTCTCTTGCAGACACCCATATTGTTCTTATCCCTAGAAATGGTAGTCTTGAGTTGCTAAAGGATTTTAGACTAATCGCTTTGTGTAATGTTTTATATAAAATTATATTGAAGGTGTTGGCAAATATGTTAAAACATGTTTTGCCACTAGTTACTGCTAATAGTTAGTTTGCTTTTGTTTTGGCTAGATTTATTACAAATAATATTTTGGTGGCTTTTGAGCGTATTCATGGGATGAATAGGAAAATTAGAGAGGGAAAGATGATGGCCACTCTTAAGAGAGATATCACTAAAGCTTATGATAGAGTCAATTGGAGTTTCTTAGAATCTATCATGAGGGCTTTGGGTTTTAATTCCAAATAGGTGATGATGTGTGTTATTAATGTGAATTATTATGTATTACTTAACGGTGGTGAGGTTGGTCCTATTAAGCCTAGTAGGGCCTTAAACAAGGTGATCTTATTTTTCTTTATTTATTTCTTATATGTGCTGAGGGTCTCTTTATTCTATTTTAAAAGGCAAAAGTTTAAAGGCTTGTTCATAGGTGTAGAGTGGATAAGCAATGTCCCAGGGTTCCTCATTTGTTTTTTCCTGATGATTCTATCTTTTTCTTTGGAGTAGATGAGGAGATGCGGGAATATAAAATGGTACTCTTAAGGAGTATGAGTCTGTGCCTGGACAAGCTGTGAATTTCCAAAAATTTAAGTTATGTATAGTCCTAATATGGGTGATGAGAAGAGACTAGTTTGTTTGATATCCTACAGGTTAATAATTCTATGAATCATGGAAGGTGTTTGGGGTTACCATCCTTTGTTTTGAGGCATAAAAGGGATATTTTTAATTTCTTGAGAGAGAACTTGTGGAAAAGGTTGAATAATTAGAGTAATGAGTTTTTTTGTCTAGAGTAGGGAATGAAATTTTAATTAAATTGTTAGCCCATGCAATCCCTTCCTATTGCATGAGCATTTTTGAAATTTCAATTTACTTATGTGAGGAACTTTAGAGAATAATGAACTCTTTTTGGTGGGCTACGAAAAAGGATGGGGATAAAATATTCACTTGTTATCTTGGGATACAATATGTATGAGTAAGAAAGATGGGGGGCATGGGTTTTAGGAACATTCATTGCTTGAACATTACAATGCTAGGGAAGCAAGAGTAAGAAAGATTGGGGGCATGGGTTTTAGGAACATTCATTGCTTTAACATTACAATGCTAGGGAAGCAAGGGCGGAGATAGATTTCTAACACTAGTGCTTTTCTATTTCATATTTTCAAAGCTAAATGTTTTCCTTATGGGGATTTTCTTAAAGCTCATTTAGGTTCTAATCTAAGTATTACATGTAGAAGTGTTTTGCATTCCAGTGAGATGTTAAAAGATGGTTGTTGTTGAAGGGTGGAAAATGGTGAAAATATAAGAGTTAGGGTAGATCCATGGGTTCCTAAGGAGAATGGGTTTTTGATTGAGAACAAGAATTATATTGATGTAAATATGAAAGTGAGTGAGTTAACTAATGAATCGGGTTTGCAATGGAATTTGGAGGAGTTGTCCAATTTTGAGTATCCAAAACTAAGGGCATTATTAATGTTTTATTGAGATAGGGAATAGAAATGATTAGATGATTTAGCATTATGAGATGAATGGCATTTACTCAGTTAATTCAACTTATTATGTTTACCTTAGGATGTTGTAAAAAGATGAGTTTAGAGTTCATAGGGATGTTTGGTGTTAGGTTTGGAACTTAAAACTTCAACCAAAGATGAATGATTTTCTATGAAGAGCTCTTAGAGATTTACTGCCAATCAAAGATAGGCTAAAGAGGAGGGTTTTAGATATTATCAACCATTGTCCTCAGTATGGTGATGTTGAGAGTTAAGATCTTGTGTCGTTATATTGCTCGTTTGCTAGAGAAGTATGTTGCAAGGCCTTATAATTTTTCTTTTAAAGATTTTGAGATATAGATCTTAAATTAGTTGTCCAATGAGAAAAAGTTGCAATTTTGTGTAATTACATGGAAAATTTGGTGGCGGCAAAATAAATTAATTTAGCGCAACAATGCAGTTTCTGCCCAAGTGCTTTACTATACAACAATCCATTTTCTTCGTAAGTGTAATGCTACTACTATGTAGCATGGTTAGACCGGTTTGTCTCCTTCTTCAACAATAATAACAATTGGTACCATAATTGAAATGCTTATAGATAGTTGGTTCTGCTTTAGTGATGGGGCAATCTTCGTGGGTAAAGGTAGAAGTAGTTTTGGGGCTATTATAGAGGATAGTCAAGGACAGTTTCTAAAGGCAATTTCATGCCATGTTAGTGGAAGCTTTGGTCTTAAGATCAACTTTTATTTGGCTAGAAAATAAAATTTTCCCAGTTAGGTCTATTTATTGTGATTCTTAAGAGGTTGTTTATGCTTTGAAGAGAGAGGGAAATAATTTTTTTGAGCTTGGTTTGATCATTCAAGATTGTAGAGATGTTTTTACTTGCAGGATTGATATCTCAGTATTTTGGGTTAAATGATATCTCAATATTTTGGATTAGAAGACAAGTTAATTTAGAGGCTCATTCTTTAGCAAGAGTTTTTAATGTTCATGCCAGTCTTTGTATTTGGAATGTTATTACCGACAGTTTGTCCAATTTCTTTGCTTAGTTAATGAAGTTAATCTATTCTAAAAAAATTAAAATAAAAAACTAACTAACTAATTAAATAAAAAATGAGCTAGTGAGATTAACAAATTAAGCCCAGCAAGATGGGTATCCTAACTCAAGTAAACTGAAGTCCACCAAAGGACTTTATCAATATGAATACTGACTCCCAAAACCAAAAAAAACATCTAACTCATGCTCTAACTATACATAAGTGCATTCTAGAAGTAAAAACCCAATTTACTTGTTGATTTTTAGAAAGGATCCTGACTCTATTTCCATATAGCATTATCTTAGCCCATATGCGGAAAACTTCCTTTTGAAGTAAGAAATGTTGAGGATGCAGGTCCCATTGTTAAAACTTCAGTGCCCAAGTCGCATTAAGGAAAGAATGTAGAGAATGACACACCAAAAGCCTAGTCTTATTGAACACTGAAGCTAACACATGAAATGCATCCATAACTAAAGGAGACTCTTGTGCAACAAGCTCTAACCTTGGTGACCAATACTACAAATGACTTAAGAAGCAGTGATGAAGTTGTGCACAACACCAAAGCACAAGATGCAACTAAAGTAGTGGCTTAGTATATTGGAGAATACCATCCTTATGAGCAACCCTAGTTTTATTACCAGATCAAGGAAGCCTCATCATCCCCAGAGAAGATAGAATGCAGATCGAACAAAGAAAAGGGTACCATCTCTTTTTCACCTCAAAATATGGACATGCAATCTTCCCTCCTAGTTAACTAATCACAATGATTGCCTATCTTTGTTGAAGTTCCAACTTATTCAACATTCCTTTAGCAATCAAGATGAGCAAAAAGTTAATATCTTGCCCTAGTTGTCGCTCTTGAAGGACGTAACCCATTTTGCCCAGCTATCTTGGTAAAATAGCTCTTCTTTGTCATGTGATTGCTAATCTATCGGAGTTTGATAGATATCTGGCCTTAGGAGTACTTAACAACTACTTGATAAGAACAAGGCTTCATGACTTAAGTGAAGTTGCTTACTGCGAAGTTTCTACACAACTTTCACCAAACATACTTTAACACGGTTCAATTAATTACTTGTAAGATCTATCACTAACTAGGGGCAACTGGTGCAAATTTCCTCCACAACCTTTTCATCAACTGCAAGTACCTTAAGACAAAGGCTTACTTGCTCACCATTAAGCAAAAGGATGAAGAATCCTTAAGGAGCTATATCAATCGATTTGTCTAAGTGATGCATGAAATCTCAGACATAAGACAAGAGCTCGTATTTAGTATTATTCAACAAAACCTAAAGTATTGAAAATTTCAAGAGTCCATATTAAGCAAGCCACCTATCATCATAGAAGAACTCTTTGTCCAAGCAAATAATTACATTTGAATTGAGGAGGTGATAGTCCTTTTAGACGCCAACAAGCGATAGTCACGAGAAAAAAGAAAGTGGTAATAATAAGAAGTTGAAAGTTTACTGGTGGAGTCTTCCCAAAACATTCTTCAGATATACTCTCCTT
The DNA here is from genome assembly GCA_014898725.1 of Jacaranda copaia. Taxonomy (NCBI): domain Eukaryota; kingdom Viridiplantae; phylum Streptophyta; class Magnoliopsida; order Lamiales; family Bignoniaceae; genus Jacaranda; species Jacaranda copaia. The sequence goes on along the minus strand of JACGDI010001506.1, from coordinate 985,800 downwards.
ACTACATAAAGGACAAACATTGTAGTTGTTGAACAACAAGGCCTGATCCAATATCCTTCAAAAATGGTGGACAACCATAAGAGGCAGAAGACTGAGAAGTCATGCAGTTTCCATTGAGATCTCAGACACACTACTGAGGAATTCCATAATTTACGTTTGAATGCAAGACAATCCCCAAAAGTGGTCTAATCCATGAAATAAAGGAGATTGTCTATGCTAACCTAGCTAATATCGGAGCTAAGGGAGAGATAGCTTTAACACAACATAGATAACTAGACCAAAACATGTGTCACTTTAATAATCTCATGGGGATCCATAAGACATGACCTTTTGAGTGTGAGAAAGGCATTTGCATAAGCAGTAGACACAAGTCCACTTTGTGGATCTAATGCTAGGTATATACAAAGTACGCATTTCGCTTTCCAACATTACATTTGGAGAAGAAGATATGAACACTAAGTAAGGCAAGTATAATAACGCTTTGGTGATACGGCTTCCTTTTTAAAAGATTTTGATGGATAATAGAAGTTTGGCAGACATCTTCTTTTACGACAACTTAATCTAGCTTGATATAGGCAATGCTCAATTGCAAAGGATCAACACTCCATTAGTAGGATTTACTAGTGAGATAGCTGCAAAGAAGTCTCTCTCTTCCTTTCTTTAGGTACTCATCCCTGAAGGGTCACAAAGATGGTGAAATTCCTAATTGTAAAGCCTAGTCTGCTCGCAATATCCTAGTGGAGAGATAAACCTTGAACCTTTTTCAAACTGTAGTTTTAACCTGCCACATAAAGGTAAAGTTCCTTACTCCCAATAGAGTAGGAGAAGCTATTAGCGACCAGTGCACTATTAGAGTATGTTACATCAACATTTTAAAAAGAGCAAAAATTCTTACTGCTAACTTAGATGACATGAAAGGGTGTCGCAAAAGTATCCTAAAGGACAAAGATAAAGATTTAGCCCTAAAAGCCAATGTTGTTACAGTACCTTTGTTGGAGAACAATCCCCAAGGGGTAAACTCAACAAAATGAAAGATCACACTTGAAGAAACCTTTTAGGAAGAGGATAAAATGCTAGCAACTTAGCCTTATAGTAGAAAGAGAAAACGCCCCCTTAGTTTGAATAAACATGTCCTTTGAGGCATTTCAAAGTTTCTTTTTTCTTCTAAGTTATCCCAATAGTTAAGAATTCCTTTTTGATTTCAAGTTTTTATTTCTAGTCGCTTAGACATTTTTCCAGTTGTAACATGAATAAAAGACTGTCCTAAGACGATGCTTGTTTTGTTTGATTATCTTAATGAAAACTTTCGGACATTTCTTTACAAATGTGTTTACTTTTTCACTACATGATTATAATTTGTAGGAACAGCTCATTTGTGGTAATATCCTAGGAGAACGCACACATAACAAATAAACAATAAGAAGCGCACAACATTGACTAAAAAATAGAAATACCAACAATGACTCATGTAACAACTAATGAGTGCACTATATCAACATCATTATAAGAAAATATGTAGCGATTCCATTTAACATCATTATCAGCATCATTCGTGGTAATACCTAAGAGGCACACACATAAAACAAATAAACAACAAGAATCGTACAACGTTGACTAAGAAACAGAAATACCAACAACAACTCCATTTAACAACTGATGAGTACGCTATATCAACATCATTATAAGACCCCAAGAGGGTGAACAAAAACCTTAATGGGGCATATGGTGAATGACAACAATACTACCATAAGACACCCAAGAGGGCATAGGGTAAAAGATTGCTATAAGACCTTCAAAGGGGTGTGTACCATAAAGACCACCATATGATCTTTAAGAGGGTGCATGACAAATTCAAAAGGACCACTATAAGACCCCCAAGGGGATTTATGTGAAACTCAAAAAGATCACTCTGAGATCTAAAGTGGGCTCATGGCAAACTTCAAAAACTATAATGTGACCTCCAAGAGAGCAAATACTAATAGAAGAATCCGAAGGGTGCCTATAGCAATCAAGATTCTACAATATTCCAAGAGGGTGCATAGAAATTAAGGTTGTTGTAAAACCCCCAAAGGGAATGGACCACAACAACTATCTTAATACCTTTAAAGATGGCATGTAACAACACCACACTAAGATCCCCATAGGAGCACAAATCACCAACATTACTCTAAGACGTTGAAGATGGCAAAATTGATGGCATTATACTAACACTCCCAAAGGGGTGTACTTCAAGTACAAACATCATAATAAGATCCTTAAAGGGAGGCTCCAAAAAAATCAAAGAAGAAAAACAACAACAACAACTAGGTCTTTCACAAAATCTCCTAAAGGGACTTTAAGCTATTTCTCATTGCAGTGAAGTCTTAAGAAGACGATTAAAAAGCAAAAAAGAAAAGAAATGCAACAACATATAAATAATACACAATGTCAAAGAGAAACATGACAAATAAAATTGTCCAAATGACTAATATAAAAAAAATGCAAAATTGTTCAAATTTCTAAAAAAAAATGCAAAGTCCAACATAGCTAGAATGTGCATATATAAATCAATGTCTAACCTACACTTGGCCATAAAAAACAAAACTAGCTATAAGCTACTAAAGTAAATTAAAGATGGAGCGATGCTTGATCAACAAAAGAATGGAAAAAAGACTAACTCCTAGTTTAACACCTACTTCATTACTATGGAGTTATGACATTCGGATCCTCTACCATTTTTAGTGCCAGCCTCTAATGCTCCAGCAATTGTCTAATGAGGAGGTTTACTGAAGCAGTGTGTTCAAGTAGTAGTAAGTTTCATATAGGGTATTGCCCAGTCTTACTAACCATAAGGCAACAACCATAGATAGTTTACTCATAAATTATGATAGGCTCTACCTCAATTGCCTCTATGAACTCATCGAACTTGACTCCTTCTCCATTTCCTTGCACATAGTAAACCTAAGTTCTTTCTAATGAAAGACTCTAAAAATTTCTTCCCAATCTTTACTTCTTTGACATATCACTCTTTCAATTGCTTGTGTTCCTTCACTAGCTTCATGAACTCTTCAACATTTTTAGGATATTGCTGCCTTAAGCTTGGAAATTGTAGCTATAGTTTCCTCCACTTAGTAGGATATTTGCACAACTAAGTTCTAGACATATTTCAAAAATGATAAACAAAAAAGGTCAAACAACTACACATAAATGTAATATACTACGCAAGCTAAACAAACAAAGTAAAATGAAAAGTTCTTACTTGAGTTAAATCTCCAATAACAAACTCCATCAATAATTATGATAAGGATATCTCCAACTTTTCCTAGTCATACATGTTGACTCCACTCTACAAGGTATCAACAGTAAAAATAATCTTGTCTAGATCCCAAAGAGAATTGGTATTGCAACTCCTACAGAAAACATAACAAAATAAACTTTGGCCCTCACCAGCATGAAAAAGGTAAGATGATCTTGGTAAGTAGCCTCAATAATAGATTGTCGAGCTTCCTTCTTAGCTAGTCCTAAAATAATTGGCTAGAAACTGCCACTTGCATTAGCATGAGGTACTGCAGAAGAAGGTGGAGCATGAGGTTCCTTGGAATAACTTCGTGAGGGGCTTGGACTCTGCAATATTGGGGATGAATCCCATAATATTGCTTCATCGCACACCTCTTACAAAAACCTGCATTTGCTCTTCTAGCACGAATCTTTGCCCAACTGATCTTTTTACCTAATGAGTGCAAATAAATTGAGTTACGAACAATGCAAGTAACAATCAACAAAAATAACACAAGTGCTAAGGAGAAGGCATAAATGTAATAATAAGCGCACAAGCAAGTAAGACGCAAATTAACTAATTGCCCTAAAAAATATATATATGTAATGTTAAAAGAAAAGGTAAAAAATCCTGCCTCCTCAAGGCATAAGTGAAGCTTGTGATGTACCTTCTGCAGATGCATCAACAAAAATGAACTATTCCAAATATAGAGGTCTCTCAACCTTCATCTCTCATAAAGAAAAGTGACTTTGCTAGTCTCCCTAGAAGATGGTAAACTACTCAAGAACTTACAATTAAGCCTACTCCATAATTCTTAACTATCTCCAATAATAACAGATCAAAAAAAAGGGAAAAACTATGACTAAAGTAATAACAAAGAATAGTGAAGTACCATGGAGGAGGCTATACAATACTATTCTTCAAAGAAGGAAAAAGAAACTCAAACTCATTAGAGGTGTAAACTTTTCGTCACAAAATCTCTATCTCCCTTAAACAAAATGAACAATATAATTCATCAACACCAAATGCTATCGACATTAGAAGCATCTATGGACTCTTCCTCGTAAAAATCCTTTTTTCCAAACTTAGACTCAAAACAAAACCACCAACTCTAATGAAAGAGAGGACTCAAAAACTAAAGAATGACTAATGTACTTTTGATGTGCAACTCCATGATCCAAGGATGGGCTATATGACGTGTATAAAAAAGCTCTCACAAACTCAAGAAATACAGTAATGTCGCGAAGAGGATGACCTATAGACAGCAAACATGGATAACTTCAACATAATTGCAACTACCCAAGAGAATATCCATTGGGGCAGCTGCTCGTGCCAAGGCACCCCATGGGAACCTACCCAGTGACTTTGTTGCCCCCTACTTCATGAAGATAGCCAATCCTGCATTCATCGTAGATAACTCTTATTGGACTTTTGGACTCTAATTGAGATTTGCTCATGTTACCCGACATCTTGCTCTTAGAATTAGATGTATCTCACTGTTAGATTGGAATTCCCTAAAGATTTTTTTACTGGCTCTAAGGAATTAGAAAATACAAGTGATACGAGAACGTAAAAGCAAAAAGTAAAAGAAAGGTGTATAACTACCTTGAGAACTCATCTCGGCATAAAAAAGGTTACATCCCAAAAACAAGGAGTTGTCAAATTAGCTAAGGTCTTTGGAGGATGCAATGTGCCAAGCAAGACTTATTTCTTGGAAACAACTGATCAAGGAGATATAAGAGTCTCCAAATTACTTTGCTATTAAATCGTTTGAATTTTTCCAAAGTTGGATTAAAGATGAATTGATGAAATTTAATATAATTAATTATTAAGATAAGCAAAAATAAAATTAATTTTATGATATGCTTTTAATGTATAAATAAATTTCCAAATTGGGTGTAGCAAGGGGCTTGATGAAATGAAAAAATAAGACCTTGAGGACAAAAAATTAAAAGTAAATAAAAATAGGGCCGTCAATGGATTGGATTTAATCAGAATCTGATTTGAATATGATCCGATTTTAGTATTTTTATCCGATTAAAATATCCAATGAATCAAATTTGATTATAAATATTCATACTTTGAAATAAGTGGATCGAAAGTAGAATTAAGCAATCTAATCCGTTAAATATTCGAATATGAACTTTAATATTTTTTATTAATTTAATACTCTTATACATAATATTAATAAGGATTTTAAAATAAAATCTATATATTCTATTGACATAATATCAATATTAATATCTATATTGTACTATTAATATTGAGTCTTTAACCTAGAAAATAAGAGGAGTATTGATAAAATGTCAAATATAATAACATATAATAGTTCATTTATGTATTAATATAATGTGAAATAGGAACTTAGTATTCAAATATTAAATTTTAGGACTAATATATAATAAAAAGTAGTTAAAAATTTAAATATGATATATATATTTACTTTATAAATACAATATTTTTATAAAATTCAAAAGGAAAAAAAGAAAAAATTAAATCATGTCGATTTTTTAATTGAATCTTGGATATCCATTAGATTTGGATATAATACTGACTAATAAAGATCGTATAGGATTTTGGGTTGGATTAGAATATGAATTTTAATAATTGAATTTGAATTCAAATTTGAATATGACAAATCCGATCTTGATCCAACTCATTAACAGCACTAAAAAAAAGAGTAACCAACTAAATATATATTAAAAAAGGACCAGTGAGCCCAACAAATTAAGCCCATCAAGGTGGGATCCCAAACCCAAATAGGTTGAAGTCCACCAAAGAACTTAATCAATATAAATATCAATTTTCAGATAAAAAAAAGTATATAATCTTTCACAAAAAACTCGGCTCTAGCTTTACTCAAACACCTTCCAGAAGCAAAAACTTATTTCACTTTGCAGATTTTTGAAAAGAACTACAACTCATTTTCGTACTGCATTAGTATCCAATTAAATAAATTTTTTTATAAGTTATTGTCTTTATAAAACCAACTAAATGTGTAGAAATTTTATTAAATTGGGCTAGTTTACCAATAAGTCATGCCTACCAAATGTTATAACCTAACTAGATATGGTGCGCGTAAAAACCAAAAAAAAAAGGGGCACTATCTATATTTATACTTTTATATATAATAATACAGATATAGAAAATCTCCCTTTTCCTTCCAGAAAATTGACAATCTTATTTCGTAATCAAACTACCTCAGTGCTTTAGATTGCAATAATTGTAGCAGAAAATTTTGAAATTATTGGAAAACTTCTTGTCATTTTAATATTATTCACCAATATAATTTTGTAATTATTGTGTGATTGAGATTTTGGTGGCATGGAAAAAACAAGGTTGTTAGCTATCATATATTTAAACCTATCAATGAACATGTTATTGATCTATTCGGTCCCAAAAATCATACCCAAATTCATACCCATAGCCATTCTTATTACAGATAATGTAATTAGTTTGAATAGGGTCTGTACTCAAATTATTCATGTATCCATACTCAAAAATTATCTATTACTATATACTTAAATTTAATTTATTAACCTAAAAATTATTATATCGAAATTAAATGTATATTAATGATATTTTTTATATATATAAAAATTTAAAATTTTTTATTTTTTTATGTAAATAGTATATCTTTTTAACAATATACATATATTTGCTTGAATATGTTATATGAAATAACACAATTAAATAAGAACAGAAAGAATAAGATCGAAGAGAAAAAAGAAGTAACATACTTAGAGAAAATAATTATGGAGGAAAAGAGAGAGAATTTTTTTTTTCACTTTTGATTTTTTAGTATATGCAAAATCAAATCTAAAGATTAACTAAATTAAAGATAAGAATTTTTTTTTGTATCATATGTCAAATAATGTTTAAGTATATATTAAAAAAATTAACTATATATTAAAAATATAAGTCCAATATTAGACCCAATGGATCTCGAATTAGATAGGATAGGGTAGAGTTAGGGCTGTTTTATTGTTTTGGGCTTTTTAAGACATGGTAGAATATAAGGTATTTTTTTCTTTTTTGAGGATTTTTCAATATAAATGTGGATAGCATGATATCCTATCTATAGACTACTTCAGAATTTTTTATTACATTATCTATTTCATCTCATATTTCAATTTAATGTATATATATGCCAAGTAAACATAATTTTCAACTAATTATTTTTTATAAAAAATATTCAATTCATATATCATATATCTATTAAATAAAATAAAATAATAAAACAAAGAATTTAAACTACTCATAGACATTCATACAATAGCTAACACAACATGCATGAAGAAATATGTGCCAGCCAAACAACACTAACAAGAAAAATTGAAAGTTCCAACTGCTACCAATTATGCCTCTTTTTTTTTATATTGGCCTTCCAACCCAATAGTGATTCTTTTGTACTGAAATGCCACTTCATTAATCAACCTTAATGACAAAAGATCTCTTACCAATTCTTACTTCCATTAACTGACCATATAATACCTAAAATTGGATTGAAATGAGCCCAACATTGAAAATTAACTCAAGTACTTGACAATTACATTTCAAGAGAGATGGCAAAATAAGAAAAAGCACTTTTTTACCTTTTCCTTTTCATGAAAAAGAAAGGAATTCTTTGCTATTAGTATAACGCCCTGATTGAGAGGTGCTTGCTCCTGTACGAAGTGTTACTCAAATTATACTACAAGTTGTTTTGAATAACAGAAAATGTGTTTCTAAAAAATCCAAAGTATTTAATATTTACAACCAACCTCTAATCACGGTACAACTATAAGCCGAAATATCATGAATCACACTTAACACTTCTATCACTCTCATCATCTTACATGTCACTGCGATTAGTCTGTCTTTGTCCCTCGATCTTATCTGGGGCAAAGAATGAAAAAAAAATAATAATGGAACAATGTAAGTATGAATGATTTAGCGAGACAGTCTAGCAATAACAACAGAGTGATGATTCCTCAAATAATATATAGAAAATAAGTAGAATTGTTGAAATTTTCAGAAGTCATGAGAGAAGGTTTTAGTCAAATTTTTAGATAATCCATCTCACCATCATCCTATACCAATGATGAAACTTCATAGATATTCGAGTTTCTAAGAACATCAAGCTGAGAAATTAACTAGTTACTATTTAGCGAATATTTTCAAATAAAAACTGTTCATGGTTCTCCTACCTTGTGACTCCACTTTCAAAAAATTCCATATTTTTCCTAAGTACTGAGTGATCAGCTCGGATACTTATAATCATTCGTTAGGCATGACTAGACGTATGCTTTGTCAGCTCATAGACAATTACCTCCAACTGGCTATGAGATAGGGTTATGTGCATCACGCACAGGTATTAGTCAAAAGATTTGTCACCGCGGTCCATTCTGCCTAGCCATCTTTCGTGACTAATCCCAGGGCCTACCCCCACGGGTAATATTTATTCATGTTAGCATGTCCAACAATATTTTAGATAACATATCAAGTCACCATATTAACTAACACACAAATAATTTAGCGCTAAGCTAGTTTTTAGAATGACATGGCAATATTTCAAAGTCATTTTCAGCTTTCTTAACACAATTGCCAATTTCAAATGAAGTGCTATAAATCAATATCAACAAGAGTGCTTAGTGAGAATGGGCAATGTGGAGTACTTATTTTACAAATAATTTATTTTATCAAAAATCATGTAGACATTCATAACTCAACGATTTTAAATAGGTAAGAATCTTAAGTAGGTATAGTTCAAGAATTACCGAGGAGGAGATCAAAGGAGCTATCAAAAGTATTGCAGGAAAGTAATCAAGGATCAATATGTTATGAGCAAAGGCATATTTACAACCAAGACAAGATTGAACAATGGTGATATATTTATCATCATACATGTATATGATAAGACTCACACCAGATTTGATCATCACTGACTCAAAAATCAAAGGCAACGAAACAGCTCTAATAGATTATCAACTTTAACACAAGAATTGATGAATATTATAGAGCAGACAAATAGCGATAATTGAATCTCAACAAAATCATGATCAAACAACTAGGAAGTAGTAGCAATTATATATATTATTTCCCTAGCAATGAAAGCTAGTATAAGCTCACCTAGCAAATGTAGAGGAGATTCCTAGTTGTACGGAGAATCAAGTCCTGGCTTCATAGTCGAATCAAAAGTTGTCATAAGATAACTCAGGTTATCATCCTATTAATCTTTTGATTCTTGAATGTGAATATAGTTAATATCTTTATCAAACTCAGGGTTATTTTGATATAATTTTGGTGATTAAACTTTATGTCTAAATACTTAAGATAGTTAAATATGGAAATCCTTAGTTGGTTGGAAAGTTTATGTCCTTGATTTTGAATTAATTCAATGTTTAGAATAAATAACCTAAACCAATATTGTTTAAATTTCTGAATCATAATTCTTAATGCCCTTAAATATCCTTATCAAGTTCCTCAATTACTCTAATTTTTCAGTCATTATTCTCAAATTCCATTTTACATTCAAATGTTCAAGGTAATCACATATCATTGCCTTTAACTCAACAAAATGGTAAATTGATTCTTAGAATCTTATTTAAAGTTTTAATGGAAATCTGATAATCCCTTTAGGTCGATTAAATTCAAAACTATTGAAATTTTTAAGATTAATCTATAACTTGACATAAATTATAGTTTAACGAACATAAATTATAGTTTAATGATCCTAAGTCGTATTAGGATAAGGTTTAAACTCAAACTTCAATTGCATTTGGTAAATTAATTAAATTGAAATTCAATTAAGAAATTTACCTAAATTAGATGAAATCGAGATCCAATCTCAAGTTAGAAATAGCCCAATCGAATCTAAAATGTCAAATTGAGCCAACTGCCCTGAAGCCACCATCACACGTTGCTGCTAGCCGCCATGCGCCACTGCCAAACCACCACGTGCCGCCGATGGAGATGAAGACTGCCACCACCACGAGGCACACCTCACCACGTAAGCAAACCCCCCAAACAATTCAAGAATTGGTGACTGTTTACCTAATCAATTGGTTATCCTAAGTCGAGGCAAAACTTTAACCCCTGCAGTCGACTACCACCGTTAATTCTCCCACCACCACTAGTCAAAACCTAGAATTTGAACCACCACTAGCCTACCCGCCTCCTTGCAACCAAGACCCACCCAAACACAACCACTTTTCTCTTTCGAAAGTGACAGAACTGCCAACCACTGCTTGTCTATCATTGGTTTCAATTTTTGGTGATATATTCGATTGTTTTGTGATGTCTTTTATGTGGTTGTGTTTGCCTTGATGGAAGGAAGCCAGATATAGTATTAGTTCCATCACAATCATTTTTTGGTAATTTAACGTTAAGGTAGGGTTTGGGTAGGTTTTGCAAATTAGGTAAAATTTAGTCCTTAAACCTATATATATAAATATATTTTCTGCCTTTCTCAAATTAACCCCAATATTCTTTGACCGACTCAACTTGTCCCTCTAAAGCTTTACACCATCTTTAATTTGGTCCCTAGGTTTTAATTGAGTCCTCTAACTCTTAATTCTTCCATATTGACCCCATAACACTCTTAATTCCAGTTAATTAGGTCCAAATTGGTTTATTTTAAAGTCTTTAAGCTTTTATTTATCTTACATTGATCCCTTAAACTTTATAATTTTAAATAATCTAGTCTTTTCCTTGTTTACAATTAAATCCTTCAATTCTCATGTTTCTACCTAAACTTGCATTAATTTAATTTTGATCAACTTAAATTTATAATCCCAAAATCGAGTGTTACAATTCTTGTCCCCTTAAAGGAATCTAGTCCCTAGATTCTATCTAACATTTGTGAAAATTCATAACAACATCAAGGCATATCATTGGTTAGAGAATGATAGATACAGGCTTATCTTTTCTAAAGTCTAGATACTTGGATTGAGAGGGTTACATAATGCTTTGGGGTTCTGACTTTAAGGTAAAATGGATGGACACAAGAAAGTGAGGCAATCCAAAGCGACAAATCACATATTCTTAAGGGAATAATTCTGCTTGCAGTATTTAAGTTTTCTTTGGGTAACTATAATCCTATTTTTGTAATCTAATCGTTGGTGAGGGCATAAATGTATAGAACAATTTGGTACATTCTATAAGTGAAATAATAACGAGCATAGGTTAATACTCTTCATCATTTCATAGAATCTCTTTCTACTTTTCCTCATGTATAAATGTTGCCAATCTTCCTTATTTAGGTGAATCAATATATGCATCTCCTAGCAAAATTTTGAATACTTGTGATATTGACAAGCTAAATCCAAAGGACTTTATATTTTTAACCTATCTCCCATTTGTCTTCAATTGTTTGGAGATCTTGGTTTTAGTAGGTTACTTCACTAATTCCCATGAGGTTACACCATTTGCATGCACTTTCTTTCCAATTGATATTCAAACTATTAACTTTAAACATAATTGGTATTCCTATGGGTATCCAAATTGCCAAATGTAATTGTAGCATAATTCTTCCCTCGATTCCAAGTTCACTAAATGTCCTTAATAGGGTTATTAAGGACTAATCCAATAAATCAAAATATCTTGTATCTCATATTTGTAAATGTTGTAGGAGCCTAATCACTCAATGGTACTATTTTAGCTTATAGCACCTATATTACGAATTAGGGGTAATTCTTAGCGTATTTCCCCCACAAACTTTTAGTTAAGAGCGTTCTTAGCTTAGTTCAACCTTGAATAAACTATAGACCTTTACACTGAGCTAAGTAATGTGTGTGAGGTAAAGTATATAATCCCGTATTCAATGAGGCTTGTTTAGTTCCTACTCTCATTCCGCAGGTCCTTATGTTTTAACGGTTGACTTTCTCATAAATATTTGGTAAATGAAACCTAAGAAATTATGCGAGATCTTTCTCGTAAGTTTTTGTTTGTTAATAAACCACATAGACATCATTTCACCAAAACCAAAATCCTATCCTACATTATCTTTCTTTCTAATCTATTCGTTAGGTTATCATGAGAGAATGGCATTGCTGTCTATTCTCTCCTGAGTGTCTTGGCTTATGGTTGTTGCATTATGGTATTCAAATGAGTTGAGTTGATTAATTCGAAACTATCCACTGTATGGATTGATCTATGTCTTTATCTCCCGGTGTATCAATATTTTGGACTTTCAAAGGTGATCTTAGAGCAATGAAGTTTCTTCTGTCCAACTCAAGATGTTCTTAAATAGTACTAAGGTAACTATGTTGTAGCAAGGTGTAAGATACTCAAATGTGTGATAGGATTTCTAGAATTCAAGTATGCGTACAATTACGCTCATACATGGGCTACTGAAAATATATATGTATGTATATTATGTGCTATTGAATTCTTAAGAGTACTAGAATTTTCTTTAATGAACTTATTAATAGTTAAATTAACATCAGAGTTACTATTTTACTTTTGAAGATACGGGATCTTCAAAGTGGGGTGTAAGACTTCGTGGAGTTCAGTTATTGTAGCAATTTGTAGTTATACATGAGTTTTACTTGCTATCCTATTAGTGTGTGTATACGAATCTCATTCTTAAAGGTATTAAGGTTTTTAATCAAAGTTGAAAATGTTTTGTCTTTCTTCTTGGATTAATAAGGCATTTCCTCAAAGCTTCATATCCTATGGGTATTCATACATTTTCCTTATCTCTTACCATCTGATAGCCCTTTCGATTAACTATTTTATATTATTACTCAAAATTTCCAAGTAGTCATACCATTTAAGTTACAACCATATGCACAGGTTGAACACTAGTAATCTCGATTGTCATCCCCAGCATCAAATTCAACTCTATTTACAACATTCCTCTCTCTGATAAGTTAAGTTCCCTAGCATATATGCGCAATCTACATACATATTCTCAAATATTTTCCTTCAAATCCTTCTTCGTTGATTTCATCCATACCTGATATTTTCCTTTAGGACTCTATTACTGATTCCAAATACCTTTTGCATTCTCCAATAAACATTACCCCCTTTCCATTAGGTCATAACATTTTCTTTGCAACTTCATCCTTATAGACAATTTTCTCTCACTTATTAGCAGTCATCTTGTGAGCTTTCTTACTATTTATGACCTAATTCCCCAAACATTTAATCCTTAACCAGATACACATATCTGTTATATTCCCTTAAAGGATTTCCTTATAGGAAATATTTCTTATTTCCCTCCCAAATATAATGAATCAGTCATACCAATCATTACCATAGCTGAAATACTGATTTCTTTGAAACAACAACACCCCACGGATCTCAATCATATGTAGAAGCCAAATTACAGATTATTCCAAAATAATCCTTGCCTTTACAAGTTTTATTATCACAAATACAACGACATATGATACCAAGAATATTATCCTACCAGACGTTACTAGAGTTATATGTTTGATATCTTAAAAGTAGTGGATTAGATACTGGTTGGCTATCCCAATACCAATCCTTTCCTCTTTCAACCTCAAGCAATATACCATAAGTTCACGTCCTCGCAAGATTCTCATGTCAATCTTAGCCCCATTTGATCCCAAGGTTCCATATTCCAAAGAGATTTGAGTTATCAGCATACTACTTCTCAAACAATCATATTATTTGCATCACAAGATACTTTTATGTCCAAAATATCGATCTGAAATAGCTTTTTCTTATCTAATTTAGCTCTATCTAAAACAGTCATAAGTTCACACACCAAGTAGAGTGTTCTCAAACAAGTTTACATCTAATACAAATCCCTAAGAACGTTATTCCTTTCAAATATAAGAAGTCACATGCTCGATACCTTAGGAGTTACATATTATACATTGGTCGGCCGCCCAACCATAACTTTTTACACCTTCAAATTGAACATTATCCCAAAAATTCATGTCCTAATCAAATTTCAGAGTCATGCCTAATCTCTACTAACTAAAACTTTCATGTCCCATTCAAATCTCAAAATCAAGCTTATTTTCCACTAATCAAATCTTTCATATTCTAGTGATCATATCCTAGCGTAGCTTAGGTTTCCAAACTTAAGCTCTATAACGCCATGACCAAGAGGTGCTTGCTCCCATATATGGCATTACTCAAACTATACCACAAGTGTTCTGAATAACCAAAAAACTATTTCTAAAAAATTCAAAGTATTTAATTTTCACAACCAACCTCCAATAACAGTACAACTATAAGTCGAAATATCATGAATCACACTTAGCACTGCTATCACCCTCATTACTTTACGTGTTACCGGGGTTAGTCTATCTTTGTCCCTCAATCTTCTATAGGGTAAAGAATAAAAAAATAACAATGGAACAATGTAAGTTCGAATGACTTAGTAAGATAATCTAGTAATAACAGTAAAGTGATGATTCCTCAAATAATATATAGAAAATAAATAGAATTGTTAAAATTTTCAGAAGTCGTGAAATGAGGTTTTAATCAAAATTTTTAGATGATCCATCTCACCATCATCCCATACCGATAATGAGACTTCACAAATATTCGAGTTTCAAAGCATGAACATCAAGCTGAGAAATTAACTAGTTATCATTTAGCAAATATTTTCAAATAAAAGTTGTTGGTGATTCTCCTACCTTGTTACTCCAATTTTGGAAACATGGAAAAACCCTTATCCCTCCTAAATACCAAGTGATCCGCTCAAATACTTATAATCATACATTAGGCATAGCTAGCTATATGCCGTGCTAGCTCATAGACAACTACCTCCAACTAGCTATGAGACAGGGTTATGTGCATTACGCATGGGTATCAGTCGAAACATTTGTCACTGTAGTCCATTTTGCTGTCTTTTATAATTGATCCTAGGCCTACCCCTAGGGGTAATATTTATTCATGTTAGCATGTCCAACAGCAATTTAGGTAACATATCAAGTTACCATGTTAACTAACACACAAACAATTTAGCGCTAGGCTGGTATATAGAATGACATGACAGTATTTCAAAATCATTTTCATCTTCCTCAACACAATCACCAATTTCAGATGAAGTGTTATAAATCAATATCAACAAGAATACTTAGAGAGAAGGGGCGACGTGGAGTACTATTTTTACAAATAGTTTATTTTATCAAAACTCGTGTAAACATCCAAAACTCTACAATTTCAAATAAGTATGAATTTCAAGTAGGTATGGTTCAAGAATTATTGAGGAGACCAAAAGGAGCTATTGAAAATATTGCAGGAATCAAGGATCAATATATCATCAGCAAATGAATATTTACAACCAAGACAGGATCGAACAATGGTGATATATTTATCATCATACATGTACAAGATAAGACTCACACCATATTTGATCAATAACGACTCAAAA
Source organism: Jacaranda copaia (assembly GCA_014898725.1). Lineage (NCBI taxonomy): Eukaryota > Viridiplantae > Streptophyta > Magnoliopsida > Lamiales > Bignoniaceae > Jacaranda > Jacaranda copaia. The sequence goes on along the minus strand of JACGDI010001506.1, from coordinate 970,204 downwards.
ATCAAAGGTAGCAAAACAGCTCCAATAGATTATCAACTTTAACATAAGAATTGATGAATATTATAGAACAGACAAACAACCACGATTGCATCTCAACAAAATCAAGATCAAATAATAAGGAAATAATAGCAATTATATATGTTCTTTCCTTAGTAATGAAAGTTAGTATAAGCTCACCAAGCAAATACAGAGGAAATTCCTAGTTGTAATGACACTCAAGCCCTAGCTTCCTAGTTGATCAAGAATTGCCATAAGATAACTTGAGTTATCATCCTATTAATCCTTTGATTCTTGAATATAGATATAGTTAACATCTTTATCAAACTTAAAGTTACTCTGATATAATTTTAGTGATTGGACTTCATGTTCAAATACTTAAGATAGTTAAATATGGAAATCCTTACGCCTGTTTGTTTTCATCTTCAAACCCTATTTCCATTTTCTCCTCAAAATGAAAATAGAGAATTATCACTATCTACACCATTTTTTCAAATATTTTCATTTTTAAAACATTCTTTATTATATTCTCTCTCCATTTTCATACCTTTTTTCAACCCTTTTCATTACCTTAATCATTTTTTATCTTCCCAATACTTCTCATACACCATTCACAACAAAAATTATAAATTCAAATTCAAATTCAAATTATAATATTATTTTTTCAAACAATCATACATCACATCATTAATTTTTCTATCAAAAACTACACAACTTTTATTAAAAAAACACAAAATATCCAAATATATCTCATTTTCACACATGTATAAACTTATAATTTTCTACAACATATCCAAATAAAACTTCATTTTCAAACCCAACTATTCTAACTAACTTTTCACTATACATTTTCACTAGAAAATGAAAATGGCGTCAGAAATGAAACCAAATGGGCTGTTAGTTGTTTGGAAAGTCTATGCCCTTGATTTCGAATCAATTCAAACTTCAGAATAAATAATCTAAACCAATATTGTTTAAGTTTCTAAATTATAATTTTTAATCACTTAAATATTCTTATCAAGTTCCTCAATTACTTTAACTGTTCAGTTATAATTTTCAAATTTCATGTTACACTCAAATGTTCAAGGTAATCACATATCATAGCATTTAACTCGACAAGTTGGTAAATTGTTTGTTAAAACCTTATTTAAGGTCTCAATGGAAATCTGATAATCCCTTCAGGTTGATTAATTTTAAGATTATAGAAATTTTTAAGATTAATTTATAAGTTGACTTAAATTATGGTTTAACGGCCCTAAGTCATATTAGGATTAAGTTTAAACTCAAACTCCAATCACATTCGATAAATTATTCGAATTAAAATTTGATTAAGAAAATTACCCAAATTAGACTGAATTGAGATCCAATCTCAAGTAGGGAATGGCTTAGTTGAATCTAAAACGTAAAATTGAGCTAACTACCCTGAAGCCTCTGTCATGTGCCACCACCGAACCACCACGTGTTGCTAATGGAGATGAAGACCACCACCACCACGAGGTGCACCTCACCATAGTGAGCAAACCCCCCTCCCCCCCAAACAATTCAAGAATGGGTAATTATTGCCCAATTAATTGGTCATCCAAAGTCATGGCAAAACCCCAACCCTTGCTGTTGACCACCATCGTTAATTCTCCCACCACTACTAGTCAAAACCTAAAATTGGAACCACCACCAGCCTACTCACATTCTTGCCGGCAAAACCCATCCAAATATAACCACTTTCTGCCGTCGGAAGCAATGGAACCACCAACCTACTGCTTATCCACCATCAGCATCAATTTTTGATTATATATTCGATTGTTTCGTGATGTCTTTTATAAGGTTATGTTCACCTTGATGGGAGGAAGCCAGATATGGTATTAGTTCTAGGTTCCATGGCCATTTTTCGGTGATTCACTGTTGAGGTAAGGTTTGGGTAGGTTTTGCCAATTAGGTAAAATTTAGTCCTTAACCCTATATATAAATGTATTTTTTACCCTTCTCAAATTGACCCCAACATTCTTTAACCGACTCAATTTGTCCCTCGAAAGTTTTACATTGTCTTCGATTTGGTCCTTGGGTTTCAATTGAGTCCATCAACTCTTAATTCTTACATATTGAACCCCTAACATTCTTAATTTCAGTTGATTAGGTCCAAATTGATTTATTTTAAAGTCCTCAATTTTTTATTTATCTCACATTAACCCTCTAAACTTTATAATTTTAAACAATCAAATTGTTTCTTTATTTACAATTAAATCCTTCAATTCTCACATTTCTACCTAAATTTTCATTAATTTAATTTTGATCAACTTAAATTTATAATTCCAAAATCAAGGTGTTACAATCAGCATCATCCAAAATTAGTGGGTGGTCAGCTTATTTTCACTGGTCAATTAAAATAAGGTGAATTATAAAATAAAGCAACAAAATTAAGATAGAAAATCCAACTTAGTCAAATTCAATTTTCCCTAATTTGTGAAATAGTTCTTCTTCAAGTGGGTTGTGTTTTTATGGTAGTTAATGAGTGGATTGTGTGACTAAAGTTTGTGGATATTAAAATGAATTTTAAACTATTAAATAAAAATATAATAAAATAAAATGTTGATATTGTTAAATATGATTTATTGATGGATTAACAATTATTTTCATGGATCCCAATGTGTACACATGCAGCATATGCAGTAAGACAAACATGCAAGCATTCTTTTATCCAAGAAAATTATAATTTTAGTTCCCAATTATTGTCTATTTCGATTTCACTCTATTTTGATATGAAGTTAGTATATTTGGTTCATTTTATACAAAATTTGAGCACATTTAGTCCAATTTTTTTTATAAATTTGGTCCATTAAACTGAAAAATTTTCAATTGAGTCCAATAATTGCATAGTGAGCATCAATTGGGTCTAATATTTAAAGATTTCATGATATTTGTCACCTAACTTCACATCACTATCAATGTTGTCCGCCACATCACACAAATAGTTGAAACCAAAATAAAAAATGATGAGGGAAAAATAAAAAAAAGCCAAAAACTTAAAAACGCACAAAACAAAAAAAAATTGTAAGATCTGAAACTAATAACAAAAACATAATATATTACTATTTATTATAAGTGCCGACGCGTGTGTGCTTCTTCTAACAGCACGTGAGTGCTATTTTTCCTTTTTTTTTTCTTCTAATTTTCTTGCTAATTTGCATTAGAAAATGACGTCGTTTTAGGTTTTGTGCTTAATTAAATCGTACATTTTTCTGTGGAAGTTGTTCTTTGTTTTCTAATTAATTGTCAGCGCAGTTAGAAGAAAATATGAGATTTTTTATTTTTTTTAAAGAACAGTCAAAAGAAAATGTGAGTTGGTTCAATTTTTATATTTTGTTCCCGTTTTACGGTAAAACAGCGACGCTTTGCATTGTTATGCTTTATGAACTTGCGCCTTTGGCAGTTGTTTCAGATTTCATTTTATTTTTAAGACGATTAAGAGTGTGTTTGGCTAAGTTTATTTTAAATATTTTATAAATTTTTATATTTTATAAAATATTTTTAAAATTTATAAGATGTTAGATTTTATTTTTAAAATAAGTTGTTGAACTATTTGAATAAAATAAGATTTTAAAATTTATAAAATATTAATAATATCAATTTTAAAATTAAAATAATTAAAAATCAAGGAGTTTGTTAAAATATTATAAATAAATTAGGATCGTCTTACTTTTTTAAAAGGAATCATAAATTTTTAATATTTTATTTTAAAATTTTATAATTTTTTTAAAAATAATTAAATATTTTTTTATCAATTTATAAACTTAAATATCTTTTAAAATAATTTAAAAGTTTATAATCTAGACCAAACACTTTCTAATTTACAGAAAAACCAGACAAGACATAAAGCCTGAACAGTCTACCAACTTTTAGAAAACCCACACATTTCACTAAGAAGCTTATCCCCATCCCATGTCCCATGCTACTTTTTCACGTCTATGAGTTTGTCAAAATACATCTCTTTCTTCATTTTGCTTAAGGTGGTGGAAGTTGAGCATCCGACTGCTTTGTTCTTCATTAAATTTATTAGGTATCTCTGTTTTACTTAGCCTTCACTCCTCTACTTATACTTTCTTTGTAGAAAAATTTCCCGTTTGTTCTTAATGATATATAATTATGTTTTAGGGTTTTGTAGAAGTTAAAATTTTGTGAGGGAAGAAGGTGAGGTCAATTTTCTGATTTTACAACCTTGCAAAGAATTATTCGCATTGATGCCATCCATGCTAATAGAGAATGGACTTCATACTCCTCTGTACAGGATGCAGTTTCTGGAGCCAAAGCACGCCATTATGCTAAGATTGTGGCTTGGGGGATAAAAGTGTTCTGACTATCTCGAGTCTGGTAAGATATTCTACACTGCTCGTTTGATCGCTATTCTTGAAGCCAATGCTTTTTGTGACTCTGAAATTGGCCATTTCTAGAGAATGAGTGATCGACTTTCCCCCATAATCAGTGTCATTACCAAAGATAATGAAGCTTTCTAGTGTTTTCTTGGTTTCACAAAGAAAGCTCATCATAAGTTTAGGCTAGATGAAGTGGGTGTGTCAGACGAATTTGATTTCTCAAATTCGAAGCCTTTATCGCTCTGTTG
>JACGDI010001506.1:948187-965521 GCA_014898725.1 Jacaranda copaia | reverse complement strand
TTCACACAATTTTTCCTTTTTTTGGTTGTTCTTTTTGGTGGGTTCTCATTTTTCATGAGAGATTTCAACAAAGAAGCAAAGCTACGGACAGAGGGATAAACAGCATAAGGTTTTGATCAACAAAATATTGGAAAAGAAAGAGTACATTCTTTGCAAAATATTTGTAAGTATTTCTTTTATCTCTTGATCAGTTTTTCTATTTTTGGGGATTTCTTGGCAAGGAAAATGTTTTTCAGTTATCTTCATCATCTGAAATATTGAGGTTGTCTTCATTTGTTTTTCTCTCTGCTTTTGGATATGTAACTATCATCTTTTTATGCAAAGTGTCAATTTTTCTAAACTTGTATTTATCTGCTACATTCATTGAAGAAAGAAACAGTTGACGGCTTTGACTAGTTCTAGTTCAACTAAACATCAGAATATGAAAATTCTTGCTTTTGAGCTTAGGATATGAGTTGCTCTGAAGAGTGCTGATTTATGGCTATAATTATATGGTGAAGTTGGAAGTAGTATGAATATGAGGATTTACAATTTTGTTATAGGATGATAATATGTTTGTAAATAGTTCAATCTTTTGCTCTTTCATTGCCGACCACGTTAATTAAATTGATCAATTTTATGTATGAGTTTGTTGTGATCGTTCTATTCTTGTATGTGTTATTCTATTATTGTTTCATAAAAAACTCTCTAAATTTAGAACATGTATATATTTTTTGCTTCTATTATACTAAATCATGTCAGAAGGAACTAAGAAAATCCAGAAACATATGATAAAGAGAGAATTGTGGTGGTTGCCATGGAACTTGAAGGACTTATGGAGATGTGGGGGTTATGCAGCTGTTAGCTATTTTTGCATTTTTTCCACGTGTTCCTGTCTTATTGGCTGGTTTACTATGGAGATATTTACATCAGAATTATTTACAGGGTCAGTAAACCAAAGGTACTAACAAAGGCTTCTCATAACAGGCAGTACCTTTCAAATGGGGATAGCCTTATGGTCTTTGTGCTGCGTATGAACTATAGTCATGGAGACGGCGGACATTACTGAGAGAAATGAGGTCCTTTTTTTGGATAATGCATTACTTTCTATGTTTTTTCTTATTTCTTTTCTTTTTTTTGCTTTACAAGTATTAATCTGTGTAGGGAAAAATCCGAGGGATTAAGAAAACATGATTAACCTGAGCAGTTTGAACTACTGGGTGGTCAAATATTATTGGACTTACGAATTCTATAAACACGTCTGAACCTCACATTCAGAAGCTTCCTGTTCTGATTTACTATTTGTTGGGTGGATTTGTTCAGTTTAGTATTATCTGTAAATATTTTTTTTTATTTTCATTCTTCTTCTTTTTATTCTTACAATTGAGCACAAAGATTGACGAATTTCACTAACGATTGAATCAAGGTGTGACTTTAAGGATGGAAATGAACCGGTGATCCCAGAAAGGTGAGTTCCTGCTGACAAATTTCCATCCTAGGAAAAGGAAAATCAAATTTCAAGGAGGTCTAGAAGGCTAAGAAAGTAACCCACAAATGACCAGAAAGTCAGTATTGGTCGATTTGTGAGAGAAGTTGGATGCTGCTCTTGCTTTAAAAATAATTTTCTTTTTGGAAAAATTTAAGTTCTGTTTCTACTATGATATGCATGATTTTTCATGTTTAATTGCTTGATGTGTGGCTAACTTGTGGTCAGTTTTTGTGTGCATGATTGGATTTTCTTTGTTTTACTGTATTTTTGATCAAATTTTTTGGCGTGGCTGCCATTGATGCCCTCCTTTGTTAGTTCAATTTTTGGAAAGAATTCTTGTTATATTAGTTGAAAAATATTATTGTTCTTGAATGTTGTTGTTGTGCTGTTTATTTTTGATCAATTTTTGGAGTCTTAGATAGTGAGCTTAAGCTACTGTTTTGTTATGCAGTTGATTTCTAAAATGGCCAGTTGCTGGTTGTTAACGACTCCAGTCAGTTTTTTTACTTTGATCTTGCTACAGCTCTTGATTCAGAATATAATCACACTAGATAAGGTCAAATTTTGGCATTTGGTGGCTGATACACTTTGGTTTTGTATGGTCAGATGGAGAGCATAAGTCGAGATATTTTGTTAAAAATTGATTTTGATGGCTTGTAGTAGAATTGAAATTCATGATGTGGATGTTTTGCTCAATTTCTGTTCAAGTTTTGTGGGTACAGCTGGCATGGGAAAGGGACTTGCTCCTCATTTTTTGAGTTTGGATCTAAACTGGCCGGGACTTAGTTGCTGGGCTTGATCTTTTACTACCAAATTTGGCTACTGGGTATCATAATTGTTGATTCCTTCATCTAACTAAAATTGCTAGGAGATTCTGCATATGGTTTTTGAATTATCCTTAGATGGAAACTTTGAGCCTTGCACAATTCTATTTGGATGGAGTTGATCTGCCCATTGTGATTTTGAGGCTGGCTTCTAAAAATTTATTTATTTGTATTGGATTGCAGGAAATTAAGAATGAAGTATGAGTTGATGTAAATTCTTTCAAATTCTCATAAATTTATTTTGCTGCCAAATGGTTGTTGCATAGCATAACATGATCTTAAATTTCTCTTTTAAAGCTGAAACAACTCCAAAGCAGATGGCGCATTTTAGCTTAATTGAAGTGGTTCAGAATTATTGCTGCTGATGGTAAAGGCAGGCTCAATATGGTTCAAAATTTTGGCTTGTGTTGGATTTGGATAAGTGCGGACACTGAATTTTTCATGACTTGGAGTTGGATTACATAGCGATGAAAAATGTTTTTTAATTTTGATTCTCCAAACATATTGGTTGTGTGAATGGAATTGAAAACCAAGCAGATAATGGAAATTTGACTGCGTGGAAGTGAGCATAACGCTTGTTGGAGTTGACTTTTTGTTTTGGATTGGTACAAGTAATTGCTTGGAGTTTGAGATTCCTTTTTCTTGTCGCAAAAAGTTGTAGGGATGAGGGGAATCGAGACCTAAATTTCTTGAAGACCACTATTCTCTTTTTATTGCTGAAAGTTGTTGTTGATGTGAGGAGTTGAACCCTGGACAATTTGCTAATGTGGATAATGAGGCATCAATCAAGGCTGACTTGCTACATATTGATTGGAGGAATCAAAGCTGCTGACTTAGTTAGTTCATTCCAATAAGCTTTGATATTGGATGAGCTACTATTACAGAATCCTGATATGATGCAGCCTTCTATTTTTACTGTACTGTAGAGTTGGTGTTTAATTTTGTTACGAGTAATTACAGAAGTGCGACATTTGAGTGCAAGGGATGTGTGACATGTAGTATTAAAAAAAAAAAAGGTTAGCTTCCTTTCTTTATGAATGAGCGTGACTGGAGTAGTCGCTGAAAAACAAGTATACAAAAACTTATGTGGCTGTATCCCTATTTGTCCGTTCAAAAAAATTGCTGACAAGTGAATGACAACACATCCATTTGAATCGAACAGGCATGGCACGTGCCTTGCGCGGTATAGGGCTGCAAATAGATATTTAAAAATTTATTTTTCGTTCATATTCGTATCTGTTTATATAACATTTGTTATCATTCATTTAAAGTAGATATTTTTTATATTCGATTAGTAGATATTTGATTATAAATGAATATGGATAAATTCATATCCAATTTATTTAATTTTTATTCTAAATATATATTTTTAATAAAAATTTCATAGTCCATATATGTATGTGTGTATGTTATATATTATAATTGAAGATTTGGGAAGAAAAAGGAATAAATTTAAAAAATTATTGTAATCTAGAGAGAAAAAAAAATTGAAGAATAAAGTTAATCAACATAATTATTGTTGGTCGATTTTATAGTCAATATATTTCAATACCATTAATAATAATAATAATAATAATAAATTATAAAGTCAATTATTAATTAGACATTATGCTATTTGTTTGATTACTTTCTTTTTAATGAAATTATATAATTCCTTGTATTAATTAAAATATATATTTGTTATAGGTATATAAATTCACGTATTTGAATATTTTGTAAATAGATATCTAAATAAATATCATTGAATGTGAATATAAAACAATAACTCAAATACGAGTAAATTTAATAAAATATAAATAAATTTGAATAATTATCATCGAATACAGATATATTCAAATTCAATCGATATCAAATGGATATGAATTCCGATATCCGTATCTGAATATTCGAAAAGTAAAACGAATACCAAAATGAAAACAATGTATCTGATCCGTTTAATATCTATCTACACTTCTAATCATGAGCTAACGTAGCATCAACCAGATGCTGAGGATTAAAAGTTAGTCCATAATTTCATTATTAATGAAATTAATGGTAAGCCATTAAAGAAAGTCAGCTTATAAACATAGTCAGTCTTGGCATGCACCTGCACATGAGGTGATTACTAGCTACAAACTAAATGGAAGTACTAACTGATTGCCAGACAATATAATACAAGACCAATTTAGATATAACAGGATTTTATCTAGAAATATTTCTCACTCCATCGTTTGACAATAGATGGATTCAGGCCAGAATAAAGCAAACTTTTCTATTCCTCGTAATTTATTTGTATGGTTTGTTTGAGTTTATGGTACTTGGTCAAGTGGAATAAATATTTCCATATATCTTTGTACTAGCTAGTAGTAGCCATAATTTATACATAATAGTCACATATTGAAAGAGCAAATTGCATCATACATATATGTATATATATATCACCCTGTAAAATGCAACATAGAATGATTTCCCGTGTGCTAAAAAATGAATGTTTCGGCCCCTCGATCGCATTTTTCTTAATAGAGCACAAAAACACCACATGGCTAATTACGGACACAGAAAATACAACTACATATAGCGCACACAATACAAAACAGCCAGCCTGCCTCTTCCCTCGCGATGTGAAAAGGCTCTCGTAATCTCATAACATGCACGTTCCAGCTCAGGAGTCCTTAATTTCTTCATTATTTTTCCTACTGAAAATTGACTAACGTTGCTGGCGCGCGGCGTCTTTCCGAATGCGTTCAGTCCGCATACAGCGTCTGTTGCCGTTATATGATTACGCTAGACGACCGAAAGGAGTAGCTAGAAGGGAGCTCACAAGCTCACGGGGACTCTCTGTGAAAATTTCAGCATATCTATATGTTAAAATTAAAAAACGTGAATAAGAAAATTGAAATTTAATTGAGAAATACTCAAGGATATTATAGTTTTATAGATTGAGTCTATCCCATATTGAAAAAAGGGTGCGGGCGTATATGCAAACATATTAATTTTAGTCAACAGAGAAGTGACACATGTAAAATAATATATTATATATTAATTTAAAATTTCTTTTTATTTCTTAGAATTTATTAAATTTAATTTATAAAGATAAATAGTTAATTGTAATTAATACTTTAGTATTTATTTTATACTCAAATCAAATATTGACAAGTGTCAATAATGAAGTGCATCCACTCAAATCAAAGATATTTGATATTATCTTATCAAAGAGATAACTATCAAACAAATTCAAGTCAATCTGGAAGTCTCCCACTAAGTATCTATATAAATGGGGTGATCAAAGTTCATTCCACACACAACACAAATCATAGCAATTGAGAGAAATTTTGAAGGAGTCTAGCAATTCAATGATATCCATGGAGTTCAAGGCATTATTCGAGGAGCTCATATATTTTGGCATTTGATTTGAGATTAAGGAATAAAGCTCTCGAATTGATGTTATTTTCTTTAAATCACATTTAAGGAAATCTACGGTATTCGGCATTTTTCACATAGTTAATATATTTTGGTATTTGATTCAAGATTAAGGGGCGAAGTTCTCAAATTGTCGTTATTTTTTTCAAATCAAATTCAAGGAAATCCAATGACGTTCAATGCGTTGGAAGAATCAGAGGATTAGATCAGAAATTGAATTCACAATTGATAAATCTGAATTTCATTTTATTTGTATAAATTTTTCTTGTGTTATAATTTTATTTATTGCAAACAAAGAAATTAGTGCTTACAGTGTATAAAATAAAATAAATAAATTTTGTTTTTTGGTGTAACCTAATAAATACACACCTAAAGAAAAATTAGCTCATCAACTAGAGCTGTGGTGTTTGGGCTCCCAACTCTTAGTGGAGATGTGGCTCTTAATTAAAAGAGTGAATTATGTGATTTTATTTTTTAGTTGTGTTTTTAAATGAAAGAACCATAATCTTTAATGAAAAATTATGTCTCATTAACATAATTGTATTCTATAATTATAAATAGGAGTGCCTAGAGCCCACCAAATATAGAAAAATAAATAAATTCTAAGCATTCACATGATCACTGTATTATGACTCATTGCACACTTTGCACTTACATAAAAGGAGTTTCTAAGTCAATATATTCTAGAGTCCGCATAATTGAAGTGCTTACTTTGTTTGGAAGATAGTTTATATCTTGGGAAACTATTCATCAAGAACCTTAAAGCACCATGAGAGGAATGAATAAAGTCTTAGGGACACTGTGTGGTGCACATGCCTCTATTTATCGTTTTGCATCTTTCATTTTGGCATTTCATTAGGCTTCTATATTATCTCTTTTCTGTTCCTTACTATTTTATGTTGTACGAGTTCGTGCCTTATTATTTAATTTAATACAATATTCTACACTTTATGTATTAATTCATGTGTTACTTAGAAGGTGTTTGGGTGATCTTTTAAGCTCCTCAAAATATCTTATAAGATGTTTAAGAGTTTATAAGTTAATAAAAATTATTTGATAATTTTTTAAAAAAAGAACTTATAAGATTTTAAAATAAGATGTTAAGAGCTTTTAAACTTTTTTGAAAAAAGTAAGGAGATTCTAATTTATTTTGAAAATCTTAACAAACTCCTTCATTTTTAAACATTTTAATTACAAAATTACCATTATCAACATCTTATAAGTTTCAAGATCTTATTTTATCCAAACACTTTAACAACTTATTTTAAAAATAAGATCTAACATCTTATAAGCTCCAAAAACATCTTATAAAATGTTTAAAATAAGTTTAGCCAAACAACCTCTTAATCAATATAATTTATTATTTGATTGAAGTTATTTAACTTAATACACTTGCACAAGCATGCACGGTTAGTTAATTTTCCAAAAACTTAAGACTTTATTCCGATTCATGTGCTTGTGCAATAAATTCTGCTTTCATGTACAGGTGTTCAATTATGTTTTCATGCGTTTTGAGAACTATATATCTAAGAGTATATTGTGAATTTTACATCCGTGTGTAGTGGAAATTGTTTGATACCTTAGCGTTATGTGTTTTGCTCAGTTCACCTAAAAAGAAAACAGATTCTGGTTTGCCTTTTCTAATAGAACAAGTGCTGATATTTTAATTGGTTAGTTAAGAAAATTATTAGAGTAATGAGATAGTTAAGAAAACAGAATCTGATTCTACTTAAGAAAATTAGATAGTTATTAAAAGTCAAACAGATATTCTTCTAAGTTAAATTCCGTAACTTAGTTTAAGAAAAAAAGAAGAAGAAAAAGTAGGATTCTTATTTATAAGTTTAAATTAATTACGATATGGAATCGAGTAATTATTATTGTTTATCAAGATCCTAAGCATTTAAAATTATATATGTGTATATATATATATATGTAGTTCTTATCATGGCTTGAAATAATGATTTTGTTATTAGTGGTTCGAATGAGGGTATAACTTCGAATTTGGTTACATCCAATGTAGCTCCAAACATGACACGTGCTGTGGCGTTTGTGATAACTCCACTTGTGGCACTCATTCCTATAGAGTCCAATGCTAGTGCATTAGTAGCACTTTGGGAACGACTCCTATTCCACTTTGACGTGGAAAAGGACTCTAAGAGGTTGCAATAAAAGATGTTACTCTGTCTCACAGCATTGAACTTGGATAGGTGCTTGCGTGAAGATCCACCAACACTGGGTGAGAACCTGGACATGCAGACTATGGCTGGGCTATCAGTGCTTGGAGGCATTCTGATTTCCTTTGCAAGAATGATGTCCTCAACAAACTTGAGAATGCCTTGTTCGATGTTTATAGTAACATACCAACTGCAAAGTATTGTAGTAATCCCTTGAAAAGAAATACAAAACTAAGGATGTCAAAATGAAAGAAGTTTGTGGTTGGCAAGTTCTTGGAGTTTCTAATGATAGATTGCAGGTTTGTGATGCCACAAGTTAATGACTACCAGATAATCCATCATGAGTTGGTTGTTGAATGAATGATTCTTGGAGAATCTTTTCAAGTGGAGGCTCTAGTGGAAAAGTTATCTCCTACTTGGAAGGACTTCAAGAATTATCTTATACATAAGCAAAAGGATATGACTCTTAAAAAATTGATCATATGACCGAGGATAGAGGAAAAAAACCAAACCCCGCAAAAGAAAGTTGGTAGTAGTTCTCATGAGGCGAAGGAAAATGTAGTAGAACAAGGTCCTTCAAGAGGCAAAAGGTGAAAATATGAAACATTCACACAAGGTGGTGAGAAAAAGAAAAGGAAAAAATTTGAAGGAACTTGTTGTGTTTGTGGAAAACAAGGACATTGTGCTAAGGATTATCGAAACTACTATCAATATGGGTCAAACAAAAAGAATAAGACTAACTAAGCAAATGAAAGAGCTAAATTTGTCAATTGTCGTGTCAAAAATAAACCTGATAGAAAATCCTAAGTAATGGTAGGTGGATTGGGGTCACTTGACATGTTTGCTCTGATCGAAAGATGTTTACAACTTACCAAAGTGAAAATGGGGAAATATTGTACCTGGGAAATTCATCAAGTTCAAAAGTAAATGGAGTTAGTAAAGTCACACTAAAGATGACCATCAGGAAAGAGCTAATCTTGAACAATGTGATTCATGTGCCGAAGATTAGAAAGAATCTAGTATCTGTCCCTATATTTAGCAAAAATGGCATTGATTTTGTTTTTGAATCCAATAAATTTATGTTCGTAAGAATGGCATGTTTGTAGGCAAGGGCTACTTGTGCAATGGTCTTCTAAATTAAATGTAATGACCATCATGCCCAAAGTTGTACCAAATGTTGAAGTGAATAATAAAATAAGTTCTGCTTATTTCCTTGAGTTCTTTAATTTATGACATCATAGATTGGGACATGTGAATTTTGGTACAATAAATAAACTTACTAAAAATGGCTTGCTACCAAAATTAAACTTTGATGCAAAATAAAAGTGTGAGGTTCTCGTTGAGGCAAAATGGTAAAGATTTCTTTTAGATCAATTAAGAAAAGCACTGAATCACTAAGTTTGGTACACATTGATATTTGTGACCTAAAAAAATTGCAATCTAGAGGTGGTAAATAGTATTTTTTTAAACTCTTATCGATGATTGTATGAGATATTGCCATATTTATTTGCTTACAAACAAAGATATATGAAGCTTTAGAAGTATTTAAATAATATAAAAATAAAGTTGAAAATCAACTAGGTAGAAAAATAAAAATACTTCAAAGGTGATTGAGGTGAGGAATACATTCGCCCATTTGAGGGATACTATGCTAAATATGAAATAATCCATGAAGTAATAGCCCTGTATGCACTAACATCAAATGGCGTTGTTGAACGTAAGAATAGAAGATTAAAGGAAATGATGAATGCTATGTTCATAAATGCTGGTGTATCTTAGAACATATGGGGGGAGGTAGTACTAACTATGAATCATTTTTTAATTAAATTACCCAACAAAAAGTTATAAACGACACCGTATGAAGCCTAGAAAGGTTGTCCACTTTCCTACCAAAACCTACGAGTATGGGGTGTCAACATAAGTGGCAATTCCACCTTTGCAGATGATCAAAATAGACCTAAAATAGTTGATAGAATTTTTATTGGATACGCTCAACATAGTGTAGCATATAGGTTTCTTATTTATAAATTTGATGTGAACAACATTCATATCAACACAATAATTGAGATAAGGAATGGGAGTTTCTTTGACGAAATATTTTTTTGGAAAAAGGAAGAGAAACGTGTTTCCTTAAAAAGACCATGAGAAGTCTAAAACTTGGGAAAAAAGAAAAGAAAAGAAAAGAGAAGAGAACCTAGCCGTAGCAAGAGAGCTAGGACGTCTAAGTTATTTAGACCAAACTTCTTAACTTATATGCTAGAAAGTGAGCCATAGATGTTCACTGAGCCAAGGAATACACCATAAGCTCCTTTACAATAAAAAGCTATAAATAGCGAGGATGAGTCCATTATGCAAAATCATACTTCGAAATTAGCGGACCTTCCTCCTAGACGTAAAACTTTAGGGTACAAATGAATTTTCAAAAGGAAGATGAAAATTGATGCCTCAATTCATAAATAAAAAGAGAGATTGGTTGTCAAGGGATATAAACAGAAGAAAGTTCTTGATTACTTTGACACTACTTGCCTATAACAAGAATAATATTCATAAGGTTATTAATAGCTTTTATAGCCATTCATAATCTTGAAATTCATCAAATGGACATGACAATAGTGTTTTTAAATGGGGACCTCGGCGAAGAAATTTATATAGAACAATCTGAAGGGTTTGTAGTTCCTAGCTAAGAGAAAAAAATGTGTAAGCGTGCTAAGTCATTGTATGGCTTAAAGCAAGCACATAAACAATGGCATTTAATATTTGATCAAGTCATGTTAGTAACTAGCTTTAGGATCAACAAGTGTGCAATGTGTCTATAAGTTATTGTATGTCTTTATTTAGCAACATGCTCATTATTGGGAGTAAAAATAATGTGATCAAGGGAACAAAAAAGCTATTTAGTAACAATCTTAACAAGAAAGGCATGGGAGTAGCAGCCATAATCCTTGGAATAAAGATCATTAAAATCTGATAGACTGGCCAATAACTTAGTCTCACTATATCAATAAAGTACTACTAAAGTTTTTTAGTGCAAAGTGTAGCTTAGTGAGGACTCTTGTAGACATAAATAACGGCTCACCAAGAATAAGGGTGATGCAAGGGCTCAATTAGAGTATACTCGTATAGTTGAGAGCCTCAGGTATATCATGAATTCACGAGATTAGACATAGCATGTGTCATTGGGGTAAGCTAAGTAGATTTACAAGTGGCCCAAGTCAAGAGTATTTGACCACTTTACCAAGAGTTCTGATATACTTAAAGTATACCATGAACTATAGATTGCTCTATACTAGATGTCCAATTATAATTGAGAGATATAATAATGTAAATTGAACATTAGATTCTAACAAATCCAAATCCACAAATGGATATGTGTTTATATTAGGAGAAGCAGCTATTTCATGGAAATCCTCGAAATAAACCTACATAGCTAGATTAATGATGGAATATTAGTTTATCATTGGATAAAGCAAGGAAGTAGAATAGCTATGCCAGTTTTTGGAAGAGACATTCCAAATTGGCCAAAACCTATGCTAGCTATTTAGATACATTGCCATAGTCAATCGGTGATTGGAAATGCATAGAATAGTATATATAATGCTAAGTCTTGATACATATGTCACAGACATAATAAAGCTAGACATTTGCTCTTTAATGGGGTTATCTCAATAGATTATGTGAAGTCTAAGATAACATTGTGGATTTGCTAACTAAAGCTTTAATTAGAGAGCAAGTTGGTAAATCTTTAAGAGGAATGGGACTTAAGCTAATAGAATGATTAAGTCACCATAATGGGAACCTTAGCTATGTAATTGGAGATCTCAAGAAATAGCTTCTAAGGGAAAAACATGTTATGAAATTGTGACTCAATGTACAAGTACTATGGGGGGCAAAAGCTCTCCTTCCTATTGCTATGATGAGTAGGTAGTGCAACATGTAAGAGTTTAGGTCAAGCTGTGCTTTTAATGGCTCTTATACCTTGACACTTTGAGTGGAGGTATAGAGGAATCCATTAATACGAAGCCACCTATACAAGCACTAATTTGGTCAGTCCTATTTGGATTTTATGGCTGAATTCTTAAAGAGTACTCAGGAAACATGATGAATTGGCAAGGACCTAAGTGAACACAACAATTAAAACCACACATTACTATTAAGAGATACTGTGTGTAGTTCTATTGCCTTGCATACACAAAAGCTGAACAATTCAAGACACCATATTCACTAATTAGCAAGTATATCCAATAGTTCTCATGAGGAAAGATTTAAAGCCAAAAGCTATCTCTCTTGATGCAATATCATTTAAGCAAAAACTCTTTTATGTGTGTTTGCATTCATTTGCATATCTAGTGAGACAATTTTATAATTCATGTTGGGGATTGTGAAAATTTTGGCATACTTATATGCTATAATTAAAAAAGTGAATAAGAAAATTGAAATTCAAGTGAGAAATAATTAAGGAAATTATAGTGGATAGATTGAATGTACCTTACATTGAGAAAAGGGTGTGCGTGTGAAATAAAATAATAAAGTTTATTTTTTAGTGTAACTAGATAAAAATACCCCTATAAAAAGTTACCTCATTAGCTAGAACTACGATTTGAGCTCATAACTCTTTAGTAGGTAAGTGACTCTTAATTAAAAAAGTAACTTATGTGATTTTATCTTTTAGTTGTGCCCTTAAAAAAAAGAATCATGATCCTTGATAAAGAATTATATGACATCAACATAATTAATTTGAGCAAGTATAAATAGAAGTGTAAAAAACCCACCAATTATAGAAAAAAAATACACTCAAAGCATTCATGTGATCACTATATGCTACACTCACTACACACTTTGCACTTACATAAAAAAGTCAATAAATTCTAGAGTCCAAACGATCGGAGTGCTTACTTTGATTGAAGATTATTGTCTATTGGGATAATATTCATCAAGAACTTTGAGGCAATGTAATAAGGACAAATAAAGTCTTAAGGACACTATATGGTACACATAAACCTAGTAAAATCTTACCCATACCCATGGGTTCCCACAAGTATCTAAAAAAATGCAGATAATGGACTTCATTTTGTTCGTGTAATGTAATTAGGATAAATTTACCCGCCACTTTTTTACCCAACCCATGGGTATCGTATATAGATATTTATATTCTTAATTTTCAATACTAAAATTTGATTTTTAATTATCACAAATAAAATATTATAACAAACCAATAGTGTAATACTCTCTAACCCTAGATAAAAAAACATGTGAATATCAATTAAAAAGCTTTTCCTCCCTAAGTCTGAAGTTTCCAATAGCCGCCTTGTTGCCTCTACCCTCATTCTCTCACTCCTTAACCAATCAGCCATCACAGTTTCTCGCCTCCATCATGTGACTGTTTTGCTTGGCCATTCAATCATTTTAGTTCTCTAATTTGCTTTTTATTTTGCTTAGATCTAATCCCATAAAGCCACATGCTTTATATATTTTTTGCTTTTATGTTTGTGGATGGTGTATTGAGGGTAGACATGCCATTTTATCTATAGTCAACAACCAAGTTTGATTGTTTAATATGCTTTTGAAGCTTGCTAAGTGTGGTGGTGATCTTATTGTCCCAATTTATATGATTAGATATGAATGTCACTCTAGTCAAAGTCAAAAAATTTTGGCGAGTTTTTAGTCTTGAAATGGTCTAAGATCATAATATTGGTTATTTCTAGATTTTAGTTTGGCCACTACTGTTTGGCTTGTGTTTGCTTCTGAATGTTCAAAAGAACACAAACTTTCCATCCTTATTGTGTTGTATTAGTTTTGTTTGTAATGCTTTATGTTGTCATGATATTTTGACCTTTTGGCAAAAATACAGCATGTATTTTAAATTCTTTAGTTTGGGGATAGGTTCATCATTATACCTAAATATAGTCACACATGTCTTATTTATTTTAATAGTTTATACTTTCCAACTGTTGTATATCTTCACTTGTAATGCAACTATCTAGAAAAGGCAAATATTAGACCCATTTCCCCATTGTTTATGCATACGTAGCAAAACAAAAATACCTTGTTCATTTTTATAACTTTATTTTAACTAAATTTTTCACATTTATTTTGTTACAAATTGATTTCATTTGTAAATATGAATGTAATAATTGACATAGATAGGAATGATGTTACTAATCTCAATAGTAATGAGATATCCCAAGTTCTGAACAAACACCAAACACAATTGGTAGTGGGACTGAAACTGAGAGATATTTGGGTACTCTTTGAAAGGTATGGAGATACTAAAACTAAGAAATGGAGGGCAAGATGTAATCATTGCAAAATTGCTACATATGCTACAAGTAATGGGACCAGTATACATGGAACAACTAATTTGAATATGCATGTTTTTAAAGGTGGATGTGTAGCATTACAAAATAAGAATGCTTGTGAATTAATTGAGAATTATAATAGTAAGTTGAAAAGGAGGAAGGTTTCTCAAGAAGTTTTTCATGAAAAAATGGCAATGGCAATCGTTAAGCATAACTATCCTTTTTTTGCTGAGCGTATTGGGATTGAGATGTCTTTTGTTACTTAAACCTAGAAGTGAAGGATTATAATAGGAATACTAAAAAGGTGGATGTTCTTAAAATTTATGGTAGAGAAAAAGAGAAGAATAAAAGTTTATTGGCTAAAGCTCCCAGTAGAATTTGTCTTACTTCCAATGTTTGGTCATCTATTACTAGTGAGGGTTATTTGTCTCTTACTATGTATGTTGTTGGTGAGAATTAGGTGCTTCATAATTAGATTCTCAACTTTTTTCGCATCCCACCTCCTCATATTGGTTTTCTTATGAGTGAAAAAATGTTGGAAAATTGAAAATGAGATTTTCTCTCTTACCTTGGATAATGCTTCATCTAATGATAACATGCAAGATAGGTTAAAACTACAATTGAGGAGCAATTTGTTGTGTGGTGGATTGTTTTTTCATATTCAATGTTCAGCTTTTATCTTGAACCTCATTATTCAAGTTGGTTTAAAAATAGCTAAAGATGCTCTTCATAAGATCAAGGAAAGTCTGAAATATGTAAAGGGGCTTGAGAGCAAAAAATTAAAATTTGGGAATTGTTGTAGGACCTGTGGCATGTCTTGTCAATCAGGATTAAGGTTAGATGTCACAGTGAGATAGAACTTTACTTGGAAACTGCTTGAAAAATCCTTTAAGTATCATGATGTTTTCACTCAATTTGCCATAGTGGAGCTAAGGAATGAGACACTACCAAACATTGAGGAGTGGAAAAGGGCAGAAAAGATTGCTATATTTTTAGAACTATTTAATGAAATTACTATTCTAATGCTGGGTTCCAAGTATCCTATTACTAATTTATACTTGTCTTGTGTGTGGAAAATTCATATTCATTTATATGTGGCTTTGAAGAGAAGGGATTTGGTGATTCGTAAGATGGCTAAAGAAATAGTGCCAAAGTTTGATAAGTATAGAGAGTCATATAGTCTTATGTTATCTATAGGTGTTATTTTTAATCCCTGATATGAAGCAAATCTTGTAAAATTTTGCTACAAAAGAATTGAAATAGAGTTGAATAATCTTAGTTGGGATATGAGAGTTGAGCTTGGCATTAGTGACTATAGGGAAAATTATGAAGCTAAGACACAATTAGTTATTAGAGAAATGAAGAAACTTTTCCAAGAATATGAGGTCAAGTTCAATGAAATTCCACAACAAGTTCTTGCTAGAGATGTTACCTCTTCTGCACAAAATTCTTCAACATCATGTTTTTGAGATGAGATCTTTCTAAGTATTTAACAAGTTAATATGTTACTAAATAATAGGACTTTGATTTAGAGGATAGTCCTAATATTATCAAATTAGAATTTGATACATATTTGGAGATAAGAAGGCTTGATAGAAAGGATAATACGCATTTGGATGTTCTCGAGTATTGGAGGGACAATTTTGGTCTTCTTGGTATAATTTCATTTGGTAGCTTTCATATTTCTTAGCATTTTCATATAAATTTCCTTCATTCAAATGGAACTTTTACTTATGAATATACAAGGTATCCAAATTTGGTATGATGGCTTGTGATATATTAAGCATACCGATAACCACGGTTGCTTTTGAATTGGCTTTTGGCATCAGAGCCAAAGTGATTACCAAGTATTAAAGCTCTCTTTTGCTAAAAAATTCTCAAGCTTTAATTTGTACTGGAACTTGGTTGCATGGCAATGATATTGACAGTAAATTGACTAAGGTCTTTTACGTATTTTGCAATATTATCTATTTCTTTTAAATTTTTTGTTATTGAACATATACTTTTTCGCTAGTGATGAAGAGCCAAGTGATGAACACTTGTTGTGGATATTTCTGTGGATGTAACATTTTCTTCTACAAGGGCAACAATATTTGAGTTATGTTTAAATTTTAGTTCCAAAAATTTTTGGCATGTAATAAAATTTAAATTTAGAATTTTGAATGTAATGACCTTAAATTTGGTGTATTTTGACTATTTAAGTTGTAATTTTTAAACCCCAACATTATTAATGTACTTTAAGCACTTGTGCAATGTAATATTTGAAATTTGTAGTCTCTTTTCTTTTTTTCAGTTTTATTAAGTTATTATTAGAATAGCATCATGTAAGTTGTAAGATAGATATTAATTTACCTTTAAATTTAAAAAGAAAAAAGAAAAAAATATTGTTGGATACCCACAAGTTATCCATTACCCATCCTCATGGGTAATGGGTCTACTATCTCATACCCAATAAAATATGGCTAATTTTACCAGTGGGTAAATTTATCCAATTCGTCATTATCCATCATTAAGTCACCCATGCATAGGATAAATTGTATTTTTGATCCCATAAGTTGACCCATTTAAATTTTGGTCCCATTCTCTATGACTTTCGCACATTGCATCCCATAAGTACATTTTTTTTTTTGCAATTTAAGGACTCAAAAGGGCTTTTCATCAATAATTAATGGAGCACTCATGTGGCTATTAAATTTTTGTTTTTTTGGTTCTATAAGAAAGGTCTGTTTACATTTTTGGTCCTAATGATAGCTCCAATAAATTTTTGCAAAAGAAGAAAGAAAAATAGCTACAAGTGAAAGTGCCATGTATTTTTATGGCACACCATCTTCATTGAAAACCTCATGGACAAATGAAAATCCAAACAGGAGGTTTCATGGTTGTGCTTCTATAAATAAGAGATGTGGTTTTTTTGCTTAGAAAAACCCTCAAATGTGTAAAAGAACAAGACAAGTGATACTTGGATTGTTTAAGATGTTGAATGTAAAATGAAGAAAAGTTGTTAAAACTTCAAAAAAAATTATTTGGAGCTATTGTTGGGACCAAAAATACAAACAAGCCTAACTTATGGGACTAAAAAAGCAACAATTTAATGGCCACGTGAGTGGCAGGTGATTGCTTCGTTAATTATTGGACATAAAGCATCTTGGTCCCTAAAATGCAAAAAAAAAAAA
>JACGDI010001506.1:920660-948087 GCA_014898725.1 Jacaranda copaia | reverse complement strand
AATTCTTGCCATGTCTAATTTAATATAGTAGTGTACATTTTATGCATTAATATTTAATACAATATTCTATATTTAATGTATTAATTTATGTGTTACTTGATTAGCACAACTTATTATTTAATTTAAGTTATTGAACTTAATACACTCACACAAGCATACACGATGAATTTATTTTTCAACACTTGGTTGAAGCCTGCTATAGAAATTTGTTGCTGCTTAATCCCTCCAAATGAGGATTGATGAGTTGGAGCCCAACCTCAATATATGACTAACGGAAAAATAGGCTCAGACATTAGAATAAGCCATCTTGAGGCCAGTGTCGAGAGGTAGAACATGAGGGCCTAGGAGGCATATGAGCACGACTATCCTATGGGAATTAAGAATAGATATGAGTGGCGATGCTCTTTTACAACTTGAGATTATTAGCCATGAAGATGAAGATTGTGGAACAACAACTCTTGCATTACCTTGGTTAGAACACATGAAAAATGGCAAGAAGCCCTTAACTAGTTGAGAACCCTTGGGGTTGAATTTGATGAGAGCCAATGGATATTAGACTAGACTGTAACCTTTTGCTTTACTTTGAGAAGAAAGATGATAGAGTTGGAGATGAGAAAGAAAAAGAGGGAAAGGGTGAAAACAACTTTATCTTCCCAATCATCGATGAGCTTGTGCATTGCCAGCCATAGCACAAAACTAGTAGCTAGGCCTCTTAGCAATAAACATCTTCCCAAGCCCACTCTTAGAAATAAGTTCTTTGATGTTGATTTTGTAATAGTTGCTAGGGGCCTTTGTAAATTTCTTATTTTCATGGATGAAAACTCTTTTTCTACACTTTTTTTATATTAGCATGCATCTGCCCAGCCCCTTACTTATTGAGAAATGGCTTTGATCAAACTTTCCAAGAAGTAGAAGTTGAATAATTTTCAAATTGAAGTAATTAGTCATCTCAATTAATACATTGAATAAATAGGCAGACATGGCACCCAATATGGCAGCAACATATAGGAGGCATTGCAGTAGTTGCCATAGAGCAGCTACTGCCACAACTAGATCTAGTAGGGCAATGAGGGTTGGGGGTAGGGCGGAGAGGTGTGTGTGTGTCTATATAACACACTACTGCGATGGGCTTCTTGGGTTGTCGTGGCCACATGGCCATGGCAACTAGTATGCAAATGGTTGCTTGATGTTGCCATGGATGCTACAGTAGTTGCCGTGGAAATAACAGCCCCATTGCAGTTAGGCCCGCAGTCGACATTGCTAGATCTAGCAAGGAAGTGGGGGTCGAGGGGTGAGGTAAAGATGGGTGTGACTACAGGTGTAAATGAGTCGAACTCCAAAAAAAAAATATATGATTTAGCTGGAGCCCAAAATACTGGATTTAAGCTCGATGAGCCTCCTATTAAAGGCTCTAACTTGAGTTCAACTCAGCTCAACTCAATAATAGTTAATTATTGATATGTAATAATTATTTTATTAATATAAAAAATTATTTAAAAATAGAATTGTTTTTTGAACAACTAAATCAAGGATTGAGCTCGGCTCATTATAAAGCTCGAGTTTGAGTCGAACTATAATCGAACCGGCTCAACTTATCTTATGCCCCTACTAGGTGTGTATATACATAACACATTATATCTTATATTAATAAAGTATATTGTATATATTATACATTATATATGATATTATATTATATATGTATGTTGTATATATATAAATATTTACTTATTTTTGAATACATATTTTTATTGTGGCTTTAGGATATTTTTGCACTTTCATTCAATAGGTCATTAATTCAAAGGGCAATATAGAAATTTTATGTACTATTTTTAATAGCGAAGTGGAAAAGTCCTAATGGTATCTAGTAGTTGGAGTAAATTATCAGCTAGTACAAAGTTCAAGGGGTTATTGTAATTTTTTAAAAACATGATGACCTTTTTGTAATTCCGCTAAATCTTGGATGGTAGTAGACATAATTTACCATAGGCAATAGCAGCCGACCATGACTATGGCTGGTGGAAGAAGTAGGAGGAAGGGAAGGGAAAGGGATTTGCTTAAAAAAATTACATACTTCTTAGTTAATAAAATAATTTAGTTAAAACATATATATTTAAATTTTTTTACTTATTTATTCTTAATTAATATAGTCCTTTAATTTTTTAATTATTGTGCTGTTAATTAATTAGTAAATTTAACTAAATTTAATTAATTATTTTAGATATACTTATTATTTGAATAAATAATTTAATTATTTTAAATATACACAATTATTTTAAATATATTTAATTTAGATATAATTATTATTTTAATATATAATTCTATTAAATATAATTAAATTATTTTAAATTTGTGCATCACTTAATATTATTTAGGATGAATTACATTCATACCCCCTAAGGTTTGGCCTAATTACAGAAAACCCTCATTATTTTGGAAATTACATTTACCCCCCCTAAACTTTGAAACAAAAATGTAATGTTGACGGAAAGTATGAAATGACCACTATGCCCTTCCATTAAAAATTGAAAAAAGAAGAAAAATAGAAAAATTTGTAGAAATGTTAAAAGACAAAAATACCCTTGGACCTATTTATAATAATTTTAAATTTTTGATGGTTTATTTGAAATATTTTTATAATTTTTTAAAAATTTAAAATTTAACCTTAGATTATTTCTCTATTAATTTGGAGTTACATATTTAATAATGATAAAATTGTAAACATATATAAAATATTTTATTAAATTTTAGCAATAAGTAAATAATTATAAGTAAAAATAAAAAATAAAAGTTTGAATATATTATCTTATACAACATAATTTTAATAATTTTAAGAGTGAATTACTTTAATAATTTAATTAAATTCATTATTATTAAAAAATAAAATAATTAAATAAAAAGTAAAATTTAAATCATTATCTTACTATAATTCAAAGGTGCATATATATACATATAAATATCAATGTATTTTTATAACAAATACATAATACAAGGGTGCATATATATGTAAAGATATAATAAATACATATATGTATACACATATACCGATATATAAAATATATCACCCACCACCCCCTAACCCTCACCCCTACCCCCATCTCAAGATGCTGCATGGCCATGGTCAATGGTTGGCTGTTGGCCTGCCCATGGCAAGTTTTTCTCTGCCAAGGCAAGCCATTTGTTAGGTTAGCTGGATGACCAACAGTCTGGGCTAGGCCAACAATGGTTGAGTGACCAATAGCCATGGCCAAGCAGCAGCGGCTAGGCGGGTAGAGGTTAGGGGGAAGGGGGCAGTGGTTGGGTCTTTTTTTATTCTTTAATAAATTTTAAAGAATAGATTCTTTAAAATTAAAGAATAAATTTTAATAAATTCTTTACTTATTATTTTTTTATTTTTATTTATTTATTTTTAATCAATGAATATATTTAATTAATTATATTAAATATTTTTTATTTAATATTATTAAGTATGTAATTTAAAATACTAATTATATATTTTAGTCCTAAAAATTATTAATTAAAAATAATTTTAAAGAATAAATTTTAATAAATTCTTTACTTATTCTTTTTTTAATTTTTTATTTAGTTATTTTTAATCAATGAATATATTTAATTAATTATTTTGAATATTTTTCATTTAGTATTATTAAGTATGTAATGTAAAATGCTAATTAATTAAGTATGTTTAAGTCCTAAAAGAATATTAATTGTAAATAAACCCCTAAAAAATCTGAAATCTTATAATACCACTCTGAGGGTATTTTTGTCCACAAGAAAAGGTCAAATTTGGTCAAAAATGAGGTCAGATACAATAAAGCTAGATTTGAAATTTTACTTATATTTTTTAATGGCACCAGGCCAAAACCCTAATGCTGACTAATGGTAGGGGCTAAATGTTGGATGGTGACAAATGTTGGGGGTAAATATAATTCATAAAACAATGAGGGTTTTTCTGTAATTAGGTCAAACCTCAAGGGATATAGGTGTAATTTAATCCTATTATATAATATGTAATCAATTAATAAATATATTTCTTATTTAAAATTACTAAATAAATTTGATTATGTAAATAAATTATTTTGGATATGTATACTATTTAAATATAAATCAAAATTTTAAGATGCCATAGTACATGAGGGGTATTTAGGACTTTAATCATTTTATTAATTTTCACTATTGTTTTTAATTATTTACTATTAAGAAATTTTGAACTTTCCTCAATTTCCATCTGCATTACAACTAAATTTGTCATTTAAGGAAGGTTATTCTAATTTTTTAGAAAGCAAGGATCTTTTTATGATTTTGCCATAGGAATAATTCACCCTTTAAAATATGTTATCACGTATAAAAGTATCATCATAATACTATATATGTGGCAGTATTTAATGCCTCAGGTGTACAATATTGTTGTAGTTTTCAAATTTGAGTTATATCAATATTTTTAATACATAAAATATTTATGCATTTTAATATATATATATATATATATATATAAATTAAACGTATATTATAGATATGTATTAACATGTTTCTGTTTATATATTTACATACTCACATCAAAAGTTCATTTAAATTCGAACTTTTAACTTTTCACATTATGTAGAAGATTTATACTATTAAGCTACAAGCCACTAAATTGTTTTTGTTTTTATATATATGACCAATGCATTAAAAATATACATATATAATATATGTACACAATATCTTCTTAGGGATATATTCGTACATGTTTACGCCTTAATTAAAATGGGGTAGGGAATGAATTTCTCTTTTTAGTTATGAATTTCAATTAATTCAACTAAATTTGGAATAGCTACTCTTCGAAATTAGGGATGACATTTTGAATTTGATTCGCAAGTAGTCAATCTTATCCGATTCAAGTGGGGTAGGGGGAGGGGGTTTATATATTAATACATGTGGGGTAGGTTGGGTTTGGGTATATGGTAAACCCACCTACTCTGATCCGAAATATTTATCTATATATTATTTATATTTTTTTTAAAATGTGAACAAAAAATATATATAACATCTAATATTAAACGTAATTCTTTTAGTACCATAATTTAGTACTTGGTAGTATTCATTCTTTTATTACAATTTAGTATGTAATGTGTGGAATTTTAACTTTTTTTATTGTTTAGTTTAGCTAAATTAGTTT
This sequence comes from Jacaranda copaia, assembly GCA_014898725.1. NCBI lineage: Eukaryota > Viridiplantae > Streptophyta > Magnoliopsida > Lamiales > Bignoniaceae > Jacaranda > Jacaranda copaia. The sequence continues at coordinate 942,932 of JACGDI010001506.1, read as the reverse complement.
GTACTATTGTACAACTTTAACTTGAATTAAATTTTTCAAATTGATTTTATTTTAAAAGAATGCACCTTTTAAAAGCAAATTATATGATGGGTTAGTTCAATTATAGTATTTTGTTAATTATATAGCACACAGTATTTAATAAAATTTAAAATTATGTGTCGGTAGGATCGGATAGGTTCGGGTTCTACATATACATTATGGATAGGATGTGAATTTTTAATCCTAAAACTCATGGAACGTCTAGGGGCAGATGGGGAGATTATAAGACATATGTGGGATGGGTTTGAATTGAGTGAAAACCCACCCCAACCTGCCTGTTGCCATCCCTACTTAAATGAAAAAATCATTTTTTCTCCACTTCTAATAAGAATAAGTTATTGTTGGCCTCTTCTGAATAGAAAAAGTGAAACATACTTTTCTGAAATCTACAGAATTATTTTTAATTGACAAGAACAAAATTAATAAAATTAAAATAGAATACTCGCATGTTGTGAATCGCTAAGTTGTTTTGAATTTGAATTTTAGTATGTAAAATGTTAAGAAAAATATTATTCTTCTTTTAATTTCGAAGGAAAATGTAGAGAAAATAATTGTGTTGATACAATTATGAAGGTATTTATTGATACACACATCTATTTAATTTGTTTATTATTTTTAGTGATAATCACTCCATTAAAAAGTTATTTAAAAGTAGTACTTGCATTGTCTAAAAAAGAACTTTCTCTTTTTAATTCTTTCTCTTAGTAAAATCATAAATCCAAGCATAGGATTAATTTCTTTATTTTTAACAGAGGAAGACTAGGAATTTTAGCACTTTTTATTTATTGTTTTAAACTTTTCAATCAAACGAAAAATAAGGTAAAATAAAAATATTATATCCTATTTTATCATTCCAACCAAACTAGTCCTAAATATAAATGATTATGTGTTTTTCAATTGTCCAGAGCCCTCAAAATGCCACTAAATCTCAAACCAAAGGGGGAAGTCAAAAGGCCAAGAATGCTATAAAACCTTATATAACTTGTATTTGGTAGATAACAATTTCTCCTTTTTTCTTTGGCTACATAACAATTTCTCTCTTGATTTTTTAACAAAGGAAGGTCCTATTTGGCGTTGGCTAGGTTATTGGACTACTATTTAGCGTGTCTAGGAAGTACCTACTTTGGGTTGGGGTGCCACTCCAATTTTATTCACATTAAACACGCACCTCCAAAATATTCAATTTAAATATTTTCATAACAACCCAAAAATCATTCACTCTGACTTACTATTACATTCCACTATATGTTATCTCACAAGGGCTATAAAACCATCATATAATCACTAACACCAAAATCTTAACAACCCAAACAGATACGTGCCAAAATGCTAGGTTTACTTACACATGCCAAAAGTACATAATCGATCTAAGTCCACAAGTGTCACCAATATCAAACCTACATGAGCATAAGCATCTACCTAAGGCATCATAAGCTTCAACTTACATACGTAATACTTTACATAAGAAGTTCATATCTTGTACATCTAAAAACCAGTAACAAAATCGATATACACTAATATAGCATGCAACGCTCCACCTGTTACCCATCACAACCTAATTGGGGAAAAGAAAAGAGAGCATGAAAGAGACATAAGTCCAATTAACTTAGTGAGGTATATAACTATCATCGAACTTATAGGGTGAACAAAGAACTAATAAAAGGTTCTACCAACAAAATTGATATATAAATAAGGCAAGTAAATGAAAAGACCAAGGCAATCAAAAGTTAAAAATAATGCATTGATATAAAAGGGATTCAAATAATTGATATATAAAAATAAAGGCAAATCATAATAAGGAATTACATAGCAGAGTTAATTTCAAAACTTGACAAAGATGTTGGTCAAATCCAACCTTATTACTCTCTAGAACATCTAGGAACAAAATATATCATAGTGTCTTCCTCGTCTCTTTATTCCATGAGCGATTAGCTCAGCATAACATAACTAAAATATTGCACGGCCAGCCGCATGCTTGATCCAACCATTAGACAACTATCTCTAACCATCTGCAAGCTAGGATCATGAGTTGGTACTAGTCGAGAGACCAGTCACCATCAATCCGTTTCTCCTAACCGTCTTTTCAAACCTAATCTCGACCCAATTTCCTGTGATGTCCCTACAAGTAACAAGCTTCCCAAGACCGTCCCTAAGGTAGCATAACATAATGCAAATAGCATAAAGAAATATAAAAAATTTACTGATCATGAACATCTCAAAAGGCTAAAATCAGCAGTACAAATCACATAATATATTGGCTAGCAAGGCCGTTATAATGACATGTAGAACAATAAGCTCAGTAACATAATTGGCGAGACCATACAAAGAATATTTCCAAAGGAGAATCAATTAACAAATACAGAATCAGCTGGCAAGGCTAAGGGGGTACAAGGGACAAGAATATACAAACACAACATAGAGTTTGAAGTATCAAAATGGGTGTAAATAAACATATACAAACAAGCAAGTCGAGTTTTATGAACAATATAATGATCCTTTTCCCAAAAAACGTATGGCTATAACCTCACCTTAAATTTTAATGACAACACTATGGGTCCTCTATTGCTTTGGGAGATCTAGATCCTTTCTACTTATTTCAATACAATGCGTATAAGTACCAATACAACCATATATTATTTTTTAAAATACAATTAGAACTACCTAGTAATTCCTTATTTCATGTGGAACATCATATTTTTCTAATTTTTTATTCAATTGGGGTATTATGCTACAATGATATTTAACTAATTTTAAGTATTTAACCATATTCATCATACAATTATCTCCTTTAGGCAATTAGGGGTTTTATTATGGAATCAAATGATAATTCAACTTTCCCAACATATCATTGCAGTTAAATAATTTCAATTAAATAGTTTATCAGTTTTGGGCAAACATTCATTTCATAATTAATATTTAAATTAATATTCTTGGTCCACAACTAATTAAATTTAGTTTGCATCCACGAATTTAATATGTTTTCATAATATTCAAGCCTTCATCATTTCACAATTTCAACTTCCCAGGTCAGTCAATTAGCTTAATTAACAATAATTAGTCTCTTATTAGCGATTTGGATCAACACATCACTTACAATTCAAATATTATTCAATCATTTCAGTCCATAATCACAATTTTAGTTTAATTAACGTAAATTTACATCGAAAACCAACATAATAATTTAATCAAATCAAATCAAAAAATATTAATTATTTAAACAAAATTTTATCAAATTAAACAAAATTTAGAGCCAAATCACAATCCAAGACTGGCATGTTTGTGTTCAGCTCATTGCCCCAAAGAAATTGTATGGAAGCTACTGAACCGCCTCTATGCACTACTGTTGAAACTGCTATCAATCTAGCCATACCAAAATACAAGCCTTAACTTTAGGAGAAAAACACCCCTATCAATTTTGCAAAATGCCTTCGTTTGGATGTCCAATTTGCTAAAAAATCATACAACACCACCCACCACCAATGCCTTGTTTTTCTCCGATTACTCCTTTGATGGTCCATTCTTGAAATTGAAGATACTGGCTTGTTCCTCTAGCCAGGCCTGTAGAAATCGATGCATTATCTATGAGCTTTAGTTGCTGGAATCAAGCCACTTACTGCCATGACCTTGCTTACTTTTGAGCTTCAATTTTTCAGTAGTCCCCTTGTCAAACTTAGGTGTTCTTGGTATGTATGTTCATAGTGAAGAGAGAGAGAGAGAGAGAGAGAGGGAATGACTAGGTTGGATTCCAATTTTTCAGAATCAATGAGGGATTTTTGGTAAGGGGTTGGGTTTGCATGAGGAAATTAGGAAAAATAGAGGGTGGAAGCTATATATTTTTTTTAGGTTTCATTAATTTGACCCCAAGAATTTTTTTTCTAGTTTTTGATTGAGTCCCTTAACTTTTCAATAACTCACATTCACCCCTTGGTTTTTCAATTAAATGCTCCAACACTCCCACTCAGTTTTCAATTATGTAATTAAGTCCTCATTTTATTAATTTTGGTCTTCATGTATTTTTTAAATGTCATACTAAAGCCCAAATTAATTTAAGTATGATTTTTTAAGACCTGCCTGTATTTTGTTATTATTATTATTTTAAAAATCTTTATGTTCTAATTCAATTCATAAATTTTAAAATCTAGAAAAATATTTTCATATCCCACTTTAGGGTATTATAATCCTCTTCCTTTGAAAGAATTAGGTCCCCTAATTCTCTTCTGACGTTTGGAGAAGTTCACAATATCTTTTCCTAATATCCTCTCATTCCCAACATATTCATTCTTACTAAGGCATGCGGTGCCACTTATATTTCTAAGATTGACTAGTAACTCCATAATCCATGGTATCATTGTTTGTCATTAATTAAAGTTTTCCTTGATCTCCATGATCGAGCTTATTGGAAGTACATCAGACTATCTAGAAAAGAAGTTCTAAACCCCTTCAATGATCCCACAAAATTACTGAGTACTTTATGCCCATAATCTAATTAGATAAACCCTATGCATGGAGTCTTATATCATTTCTATACTTAAAAGGCTCTCCATTTTGTATTGATAGAGTACATGCTACTATTTAAGAGTCTACAAATGCCACTATTGCAACAAATGATCATTAACACCACAAACTCATATTTACCTGATATTTACATTAGAGAGTGGCTAAGTTCAAGCTTAACATGCCTAATATTTCATAACAAGTCAAAAATTTTCATACAACTAGCTACATGTTTACAAAAACTATATATACTAGATACAGTTACAAATGGTATGTCTGTTGCTTCTTAGATTCCATATGAGATATGAGGCCAATAATACGTGGGATCATTTCTTTTTCTAATGTTCAAGAACTTAGATAATACCCTCAACTACCTATTTTCCCTTATCTTTTTGAGCACTTGAGGTTGACTGCTTGTTTTTAGGACAATCCCAAACATAATATTAATTAGTACCACACCATATGCATTTTCTATGTCTTTTCCAACATGTGCTCTCATTATGGCGAAGGTTGACATAGTAGCTATAGGCTCCCGTCGAGGATCACTAAGTTAGCTAGAGGTTATTTCTAGTAAAACATGGGCAATTAGCTGATGTCCCAGTTTGGACCTTTTGTCGTTTCCTTCTAACGCTATCCTTTTCACCACCTTGAGCCTTAAACTCAATGATTTATTTTTACTTAATCTTTTTTGCATCCTTTTACACCTTGTGGGGTTTTTGCACCACCTTTAGGGCTCTATTCAAAGCTTTCTCAAACTTAGATTGTTCACAAGGCGTAAGGGTCCGACATATTTCAAGTCTCAATCTGTTAATGAATTTCTTGATCTTCCCTCATTCTTCTCTTAATGCACATCTTGTGTATCGAATTAATCTATTGAATCTAGCTTCATACTACCACATTTTCATCTCCCATTAGGTAAAACGCTCAAAATATTATCTTTGAGCATCTTTCACCTCTTGTGGTATGAATCTATCCATAAATTCCCATACAAAGTTTTCTAAATACAGGGTATTCTCTTCTGTTCCCATCGTTGGTTCAATATGGCCCACCATTGATTAGCTTCTCCTTCCAATAGATATAGGGCATACATAAACTTGTAATGATTTAGGTAGCCTAAGATTCAAAAAATATCCTCAATCTTTCTAATCCAAGCTTTTATCTTTTGGTGATCTGATTCCCCCATAAATATTGGGGGGTAGAACTTAAGGAAGTATGCTAAAGTTCCAAACTCTGAAGGCTCTTCGCTTCTCTTGAATTTATTCATCTGACCTTTTTGCTCAAGCGATTACATGAATTGCTACCACATTATAACTATCTGTTCCATGATCTTTCCTCTCGCTACTGGATTCACTAATAGATCTCGTGTTACTTCCTCAACATTTATCCAATGCCTTTATTTTGAAACATCTTTTTCTGAATTTTTCAGATTGGGCGAATGCATTACGATTAGTTTTGTGATGTCATTCAGTATATTGGAAAGTTTTTCAGTTGTTTATACCACACTTATCTGTAATGTTTAATAAGATGTTTATTTAATTAATATCTAATCTTTGTCAATTCTAATCACACAAATATCACAATATATACATAATTTTCTAAACACAAGATTATCTAGAACTTAATTAGTTCTCAGGTTGGCATTAACATCAAAGATTCCCCTTTTTTCCTGCTTTTCATTTTCTACATCTGTTGTTTATGAGATGGTTGCTAAGCTAACGAAAAACCTAGCCTTCAACAAGAATAGCTCGACTAAGCTAAGATAGTTGTTATTTAGTGTAAACTAATTTTGACATCTACAGTTATTGCCCTAAAAGTAATCTCATCAAATACATTTACATATACTTATGTTACTCGATAGCCTTCTCTCCTTAATCTCTAATTCTAGCAAATATTTTATGGTGCATTCTTCTTTTGGAATCTGTATTCTTTTCTACCTCTTCCCTCTATCATCAATGTGTTTCTGATACCCTAACTTCACAAATTCCATGATGTCCTCCTATTTTACTTAACTAGTATAGTATGCTTTTAGGCCCTATTAGAATAACTATTGGTGTTTTAGTTTAGCCTGGCTTCGAGACTTCTTCAAGTATCTTTTTATTCAGTCTATCTTTTTAAATCTATGTTCCCTATTTTCTTTTTTGATCTATCCCACATGACTTTGATTAATGTTATCTCTTCTATACAACTAGGTCATTATTAGTTTGCTTACTTAAAAACCATCTTTTTTCGTTTTTAGGACTTCAGAACTTCACCTCTTTTCATTTACCTTCATTTTGCAATCACATAGACTAGTTTTCATTATTCACACACTCGTTTCCCAGGTAACTACTTCATTCATCAATTCACACCTTACAAACTCATCAAATATTAATTGACCTAGATGACCGTTTAGTTATCAAATGAAACTCTTGTCTAGGACATTCCTCAACTAATAAATCTAAAATCTCACAAAATATAGCTATACGTGATAATGGGTCATGGGGTCACATTTGAATCTAAATTTCAAAATAAATCTAAAATCTAAATTTCATCTTTTCGAAATTCATGGGGTCACATTCTTAACACCACTGGAATAATGGGTCATACATTAGTCATTTTGGAGGTGTAATTTTTCATCTTCAAATATTTCTTAATTTCCATAACTCATCATTTATAGATTTCCATCGACAAGGTTCATGGTGCGGTTTTCTATTTCTGAGATACTAGTTCATACTCTTCGTCCACTTATTATATATTTTCAAATTTGATTAGGGAAACATATACTAATTTTCACCCCTTATCCATACTTTCTTTCTGCTATACCAATATCACCCTTTATCTCATTGTTCTTATTTAACCTTTCCAACTCACTCTTTAGCTATTATAATGTCCTCATTTGTTATTTTTTCCTTTCCATTTCTCATACTCATTGAATAAGTCACCTATATTATATGGTTGGTGTTACATCATTCTTCGAATTTACAATAGGATTTCTTACAACTTCATATCTCATAAAGAATTTTCCGTCTTCTCTCTCTCTCTCTCTCTCTCTCTCTCTCTCTCTCTCTCTCTCCTACCATCCATCTTCATTCTACAACTATAAAAATCAACTTTCATTATCAACATACTAATCTTCCACTTAGTTCTCAAAACTTACTCCATAAGCTTTATATTCCATGGCAAAAATTACACTTACTCCTTAGATTTACAATATGGTTCCTCTTAGATTTTATCTCATTTATATTATTTTCTTTTTAACCTGATGTCACCTAGTAATCGTATGGTTCAACTTCATTACCATACTATTTCTTGTTAACATAAACATGCCATCTACATTTCAACCATATAAATGGGTAAAACATCTCTCATCTTTAGTAATCATTCACTTCCCAAATGTATTTCTTCCTATAGCAATCCTTTCTTCCACGAATATTGCTTGGAAAACATTGATTTCTAGAATAACTCTTCACTTCTGAAAGACACACATGACAAGGGGTAGACAGACTTTCTCAACTTGACATAAGTGAGGAAAAATTAGCATTCCTACCTACTGCCACTCATAGGCAGGGCAAGAGGGAGTTTTATATAAAATCCTGGGGTTCGTGGGTTGGATGGTAGCTATCTCTCTTTTGCTACTTCCTTAGCAAGTTTGGGAGTTTCAAAAATTGAAAGTCAGAATGTTATGAAAGGGTAGAATTAATATAGATGCAACTAATCCCAAAATAATCACTTGCTTGTTAAATTCAATCTTCATAGATATTGTCCACATAATACCATAATTTCTTACAGCATAATCCTCTCCAACAATAGATCATATGCTCAACACACCGAAAGTAAGAGGATATGTGTTGGTTAGCCATCCCTGTCATAACCTTTCACTTTCTTAAAGTCAAGCACAATCCAAAGAGTACATCTCCTATTTAGTTCCACAAATGAAATGTAATCCCCACTAGACTCATCAATTGTAATTCAACGAATATTCTCACATTCACCTAGGTTCTCAACAATATAAGCTCTTATACCACCTTTGTAGCGCTACACCAAAAAGGCACCTACTTTAGGCAAAGGTACTACTCTAATATTATTCACATTAATTTAAAACAAAATATGCACCCCAAAAATATTCAATTTAAACAATTTAAAAATCATTCATTCCAACTTACTATTAAATTCCACTATATGTTATCCCACAAGGGCTATAAAACCATTATATAATTACTAACACCAAAGTCTTAACAACCCAAATAGATATGTTCCAAAATGCTAGGTTTACTTACACATGCCAAAAGTACGTCATAGATCTAAGTCCATGATTGTTACCAATATCAAACCTACACGCGCATAAGCATCCACTGAAGGCATTATAAGATTCAACTTACATACATAATACTTTACATAAGAAGTCTATATCTTGTACATCTAAAAACCAGTAACAAAATCCATATACATTGACATAGCCTATGGCGCTCCACTTGTTACCTATCACAACCTAATTGGGGAAAAAAAATGAGAACATGAAAGAGGCATAAGTCCTACTAACTTAGTAAGTTATATGACTGTCATCAAACTTATAAAGTGAAAGAAGAACTAATAAAGGGTTCTACCAACATAATTGATATATAACTAAGGCAAGTAAATGCAAAGACCACGACAATCAAAAGTTACAAAATATTGCATTGATAGAAAAGGGATTCGAATAATTGATACATATAACAACAAAAGTGAAACATAATAAGGAATTATAAAATAGAGTCAATTTCAAAACTTGACAAAGTTGTTGGTCAAGTCTAACCTTATTACTCCTTAAAACATATCATAACAAAATATATGAGAAACAACATATATCATAGTACCTTCTATATCTCTCCATTCCTTGAGCGATCAACTCATCATAACATAACTAACATTGGCATGGCCAACAGCATGCCAGATCCCGCTGCTCGTAGATAACTACCTCCAACTACCTGTGAGTCAACATTGTGAGTGGGTACCAGCCAAGAGACTAGTTACTATTAGTCTATTTTGCTTGGTCATCTTTTCAAATCCAGTCTTAGGACCAAATTCTCGTGGCATCTTTATGGGTAGCAAACTTCCAAAGGCATCCCTAGGGTAACATAACATAATGCCAACAACATAAATGAATTTAAAAATTCATTGATCATGAACATATCAGAATGCTAAACAAAGTAGTGCAAATCACATAACATTTCGCCAGCAAAGCTGTTCTAATGATATTTACAACAATAAACTCATAAACACAATAAGGAAACCAGTTAGCAAGACCATACCAAGAACATTTCCAAAAGAGAATCAATTAATAAATATGAGATCAGTCGACAAAGCTATGGGGTACAAGAGATAAGAATATGCAAACACGGTTGGGAGTTCTAAGCATCAGAATGGGTGCAAATAGACACATACGAACAAATAAGTTGAGATTTAAGAACAACATAATGATTTTTTTCCTAGAAAAAGCATGGCTATAATGTCACCTTTAGTCTCAATGAAAACATTACAATTCCTCTACTGCTTTGAGAGATCTAGATTCTAGCCACCAATTTGAATGCAATACATATAAGCACCAATACAACCATACATTATTTTTTTTATTTAATTAGAACTGCTCACATGTTTTAATGCTATTAATTCCTTATTTCACATAGAACATCTTACTAATCTAATTTTCGATCCAATTCATGTATATGCGTATTATGCTATAATGATCTTTGACTAATTTTAGGTATTTTACCAAATTCGTCATATATTTATCTCATTTAGACAATTAGGTGTTTTATTCTAAAATCAAACAATAATTTGACTTCCTAAAAATGTCATTGTGATTAAATAATCTTAATTAAATAGTTTATCAATTTTGGGCTAATATTTCATTTCATAATTAATATTTAAGTTAATATTTTTGGTCTATAACTAATTAAATTTAGTCCACATCCATAAATTTAGTATGTCTTCTTAATATTCAAGCCTTCACTATTTCATAATTTTGACTTCCTTGATGCGTCAATTAACTTAATTAATAATAACTAGTCTTTTATTAGCGGTTCAAATCCACACATCACATACAATTAAAATCCTATTCAATTAACTTAAATTTACATCAAAAGCTAACTTAATAATTTAATCAAATCAAATTAGGAAACATTTAATTGTTTAAACAATATTTTACTAAATTAAACAAAATTCAGAGCTAAATCACAACCCGAGACTGGTATGTATGTGTTCAGCTCATCAACCTAAAGAGGCTACCTGGAAGCTACTGGACCATTGTTACCGACTGCCAAACTGCCACCGTGCATTGCTACTAAAGCTGGAATCTAGTGCACCAAAAAGTGTGCCTCAACATTAGGAGTAAAATGTCCTTATCAATTTTGCAAAATGCTTTCATTTGGCCATCCAATTTGCTAAAAATTGTACAATGCCACCTAACACCCCCACCCTATTTTTCTCCAATTAATCCTCATTCGGTGGTTCATTCTTGAAATTGAAGATACTAGCATGTTTCTCCAGCTAAGCACATAGAAACCCATGCATCAGCTATGAGCTTTAGCTACCAAAATCGAGCCACCTACTGCCACCGTTGTGCTCACTTTTGAGCATCAATTTTTCATCATTCCACTGATCAAACTTGACTGTTCTTGTTATATGTGTGTTCATGGTGAAGAGAGGGAGGGAATGGTTGGGATGATTTCCTATTTTCAATCACTAATGAGTGATTTTTGGTGAAGGATTAAGGGGGCTTGCTTGTAGAAATTAGGAAAAATAGAGGGTGGATGCTATATACATTTTTAAGGTAATTAATTCCAAATTGGCCGCAAGATTTTTATTTTCTAATTTTCGATTGAGCCCCTTAACATCTCAGTACCTCACATCAACCCTTGGTTTTTTAGTTAAATCATCTAGCTTTCTTTTCTTAAACATTGGCCCAACCTCAGTTTTCAATTATGCAATTAAATCCTCACTTTATTAATTTTGGTCCTCATAATTTTTTTTTAAACGTCACCCTAAAGCCCAAGTTAATTTATGTATGATTTTCTAAAACTCATCTAGATTTTGTTATTATTAATGTTTTGAAAATTTTTATTTTCTAATTCAATTTATAAATTTTGAAATCTAGTAAAAACTTTTCATATCCCAAGTTTGGGGTGTTACAATTAATAGGCCTAGCTTATCTAAGTTTAGCTAGGCCTAAAGCTAGACTCAACAAAGAACACATTTTGGCCCTAATATGTAGAAGATTCCTCTATTTATTGTTTTTATAAATTCTATTTGATGTACAAACATCAATGATTCACAATGGTTTAAATTATAAACTTATATATATATATATATATATATATATAAGTTTGAGGACAGTATAAATGAGTCAATTGACCACACATATATTCTAATACACCAAAACAATAAGACCTTGTGTTTATCCTACCCTTCAATCCATAGACCTAATTAGATTCATACCAAGAAGTAGCTAAATAGGAGATTGTATACTCTATCGTATCCTATTAAATCAAAGAACCACTAGGTCTATGGAATGAGTTTAGCTTATTAGGCCTAGTTTTTGGATTATGTTTTGACCTGATCAATTTTTATGTATTTTTCAATTTTTCCTATCGTTAATCAAAATGCTAAAACTAACTAATATGAGAATGCAAGAGTAATTTGTTAATATATTGACTAAATTTTTTTCTGACATATATTGAAAAAGTTAATTCAAGTTTTTTTAAGCTAAACAAAAGAAATTCCCAAGTTTAATTTAATGCATACATTTGGTTTAGCAATTTAAATCTAATTTAGTTGATTTATATATTTAGCTTTTGGTATGTTAAACAAATTGATGCTACTTCTAAAAAGAGTTCGACTCCTTTTGAAATTCATCAAATTTTTTTAAATTCTATTTTTTGAAAATGAATGTAGAGAGTTTGAGATCTCAATTTTTTGTGTCTAATTTGATTTTGGGACTTAGTATTTATAATATTTTTTTCCTTATTAAGCTTCGGCCCATTAAGATCTAGAAGCCTATCTGGTTGGTTAATCAATTCCGCCTCTAAGCTTTTAATTTACCTATCCTTTAATTAGTTGGACCCTTTGAATCTCTTTTTACTTTTTTATCCTTAGGAACTTAATTTTCTACATTATCAAGCCCTGTATTTTCAATTTGTGAATTTTATTTTAATGTTGAAAGCATATTATAAGGTCTGATTTTAATTTTTATCTTGTTGTGATTGATGTTTCAAAGATCTTATTTTATCAATACTTTTTAAAAATAAATTTTTTAAATAAAGAGGCTGCCTAAATGTTAGGATGGGGCACCTAGGCGCTTGGTGCTTGATGATTTAAGCACTCAAGTGCTAGGTACTGGGTGCCTGGTGCTTGAGCATTTGGGCACCCGAGTGCTAGATACTCAGTTGTTAGGCGTTAGGTGTATTGGGAGCTCAAGCATTGGTGACTAAATTTAGGCTCTAAATTGCTAGTTCTTTTTTAGTGCGTGATGCTTTGTAAAGTGTCCTACGTGTTTGTTTTCTTAGTGAAACAAGTCACTTGATCACCAAATAATGGCAAACGTAATTCATGTTCTCGATGGACATAGAAAGATTTCTTGAAATGATGACTACTGTGGATGTTTATCAAGGGTTCACATTTTATGAATAACTTAAAGAAAGTCTTTGTTTAAATATTTCATATTAGAGATTCTTCGACATTATTAGTAGGGATATGACTATCACTCTCGCTTTTCTTAGAGAGTACTACATATATCATGTGCTTTAAAGATTATTTTTCAGTGTTTGCAATGGTTGATTTTCTCTGAAGGACATAGAGTGGTGATGACTTTATTTTATGCAAGAAATGGATTTAAGATCTTATGATGACTAAGCAAGGGTTGGATGTAAGTGCATGAACTATTATGTTATGAGGCTGAAGCCCATCTCGCATTATAAAGAAGGTTTAAGTATTACAATGCCCTCTAAAGACCTATCCATTTAGGTGACCCTATGTTTCTAGAGGTCCTTTGCTTTTCACAACGTTTATTACCAATGTATGGGTACGCTCTTGCCACTATTTTTCCTTTTTTTTCTCTCATTGTCTAAAGATTACTTTATGTATGCACTTTATGAAGGTAGGGTGCAGCCTTGTAGTGAACAAGTGAAATCTTCACCAACCTTTGGTAGGCAATGCTTATGTTTTTTAGCCCAAAAGCTGTCACATTGTAGGAATATATGCCATAAGCTGTTATGACGCTTGTATTCTCCTAATTTTCTAAGATTAGACTAATCTGGTTACACCTTTGGTATACATCTTGAAAACTTAGCATCTCACATTCCAGTATAAAATCTACCAATGTGTCTTTCTGCAGAAGCAAAAATAGATTCTTCAAGCAAGCCTTATTCAAATAGGTGAAGTTGATACACAACTTTTAGTTCTTATTGGGTATAGATACTAAAACCACATTAGGCAACTAAGTGGGGTATTAGACCAGTCAGATGTAGTTAGCCTATAGAAGTTTGTCCACCCCTACTTGATCATTTGATTTTGCTCTACTCCAAAGTTTTTCTCTTTTTCTTTATTAGTTATGCATCTTAATTTATTTTGAGGTAGTTTATGATAACTTCATGGGAGATTCCCTCAGGAAGCGAACTGGCTTCTTTGTGAAATTTGAGTCTAGGAAAGCTCCAAGCTTGGTAGTCGTTAGGTCATCGTCTGCAAAGATCTCCATAGCCCTGAGCTCTACTTTAGCTCCAAAGTCCACTTCATCAACTTTTCTCTTTTGTCTAAGAGGCCTTAGTTGGGAAGATCTCCCGTGTTTATGCCTTGGGCATCTTGTAATCTTTGTTCTTCTATAGATGGGGTATAGGAGTTGAGTCGAGTATCCAGTATCGAGACATGCTAAGCACCCAATTAATCATATGTGGCAAAGGTGTCTTTGGTCAATCATGCTTCATGTTCCCATCTCAAAGAACTAATGGAGTATCAAAATCTTAAGTTGTGTTCCTCATTTGCATTCTTTACATTTCTTTTCTTATATGAACATTTTTCACATATGGTGCCAAGATGATGATGCTTGAAAATGAAGTTAGGGTCTTTTCTAAAAGTCAGTAAAATTTAGAGAGCTCTTTTCTCCAAAAGAATTTGTACAGAGATAAAGCACTAAATTTGTGAAAGTAATTTTTTGTGTTGCAATTATGATGGTCTTAATGATGATTCTACATGTTTTTCATGTATATCTCATTGATGAATTAAAAACCTCACATTTTACTTGGGTTACAGGTGGGGTTTTGGCAGTATTTACCACATCCTTTAGCATAATTAGTTATTTCTTACCGTGGGACCAAATTGGTATTAAGTGGTGAAAATTATAATAGGTGTACTTAAAGCTATTTCTATAATAGGATCACATTTGGTAGAGTTATTGCCTGGAAGTGCTAGTGTGGCACAATCCACCATGACTCATTTTTATAGTTTATACACTTTTGTATTGCCACTTCGTACTATTGTATTTATGTTAATGCACTTCCCAATGATACATAAACAAGGTATGTCTTTTTTTCACTTTGGTATTGAATATTTATAGTGATTAATTGCTTAGTGGGCTTCAGCTTGATTTGGTCTAAATGCCCATTTTCATAAGCTTGATTAATTGGGTTCACTAGCCTTCTACTTTACTCAATATTTATTTAGTTAGGCACTTTTATTCAATTTTCTAATTTTTTACCCCTAGGGAGTTAATTTGCCATATAAAAATGGAAATATAGAAAAAGGCAAGGATGTCTTCAAATTAATTTTGAAACTAAGTTCACATTTTTTTCCGAAGTGAACATATTTGATAAAACATAATTCTAAAAGATATTTTGAAAAACTAAAACAAATAGTGCACCGTAATTTTTCATATAAAAGATAAGCCTTTATCTTTAAAATATTTAAAAATAAATAAATTCAAATATTTTTAAAAACTTTGTTTATTTTAGATGTATTAAAAATTAGTATATATTTAATTCTGGTATAGGTAATTTGGTTAAGCAATGAATTTGGGTATTTAAATAACGCGTAATTTTTGGGGCAAAAGATATGTGGGTGAGTTTTGCATATGGACTATGCCAATACTCGCTCTATTATTTTTAATGGATTTGGGTTTAGATTTGGCAAAAATGGTAATTGGTTAAAGTCATATGAGAATAAAATAGGTCTAAGTTGAGATGGAGAAAATTCGAATATATTAGGCATTAGGTATTGAGTATTTTATGGGCATAGACAACACCCTTATCCCTTCTAATTTTTTTAATGGGTATGGATAGATTTGAGTCTCATGCTTATTTGTTTGGTCTATATATGGATATTGTAATATATTCATGGGCGTGGGTAGGATGAAATTCTATTTATTGATGGGTCTACTCCTTCTTTCTCTCTCTTTTTCATTTCTTTTCTTTTCCTTTTTTGTCTCATTTTTTTTCTCTTTTTTTCTTTTTTTATGTTATCCATTTTTCTTTCTTATTGATTCATTCTATGCAAGTTTTTTGGCATGAAAAATTCAAACTTGTGGTATTTAAATTGTGAGTTGTAGTACCAAAACCTCCAATGCAGTATTTATGTAGTTATGTATGTCTTTCTTTTTTGCAAAAATAATGGCTAGACTCTGAGCTGTATTCTTAGTGCTCTCTAGGGTACTTTAAAATGTTATGAAGGAGCTAGCTAGTATGATGAGCTTCAAACTCACTAAAGCACTAAAGAAACCGCATGTTCAACATACCTTAAAATGACTAAATTGAGTAATAATAATTTTATTAGAGTTAAAGCTCTCTTATGGAGGTTTGACATTAGATCTTGTTCTTTTATTTTTGGAAATGATATTAGGTTTTTTTCTACTGCAAGGGACATTTTTATTGTTGTGGGTTGCTGCCTGTGGTTCAACTTGTTAATTTTGATATAAAAATAGAGTCCAAAACTATAAAATAATTATTTGAAGGAAAAAAAATGTCACTTGAGTAGAGATTTGTAAAAAGTTGAAAGAGCTGGTAGAAAAACATGGTGATAAGGATATACATAATTTTATTAGGATGCATATAATAATAATTTTTAAAAGTGTTTTGTTTTCAACTAGTAACTATTCAATACATAGATTCTTTTTGTCGTATGTGGACAATTTATCTTCCACTGTCCTTTATACGTTCTTTTTTCTGTATGTGGACGATTTTTCTTCCATTGTCCTTTATACATGAGGAGTTGGTGCATTTAATTTTCTACATGATGAGATTTTGTTGCATCTAAGAGGTGAAATGGGAAAGGGTCCAAGAAAAAAATACTTTGATCGATGCAGTATTGGCTTGATGGTAAATTAATGGTATTGTTACTATTAATATTTATTATTATTATTACTGAGTGACTATAGCATTGCATAATTCCTTTTTTGAATGATAGGCTTGGGTTTATAAGTATATTCCTTACACGGGAATGGTAACTTTATTACATTCATTTCAATGATTTCTTCGATTGTGTGAGAGTAAGATCTCCATGAAAGTTATTGATGCATCTCCATGAGTAAGAAGAAAAATTCAAAATGATTACTAGAAATATGGTAATAACTTATATTCCTTATCTTGGTTGTTATAATAGGATGGTTACATATAAAC
The DNA here is from genome assembly GCA_014898725.1 of Jacaranda copaia. Lineage (NCBI taxonomy): Eukaryota > Viridiplantae > Streptophyta > Magnoliopsida > Lamiales > Bignoniaceae > Jacaranda > Jacaranda copaia. The sequence goes on along the minus strand of JACGDI010001506.1, from coordinate 925,785 downwards.
TTTCAAACTAAGCTGTAGAGTTTGTTTGAATAGGTTCTTCATATTTATCCATTCCACAATGAGAAGAAATCATTGGTACTATTACATCATGAGCACCAACTATTCATGTGTATGGCCTACAAGGAATATTGAATGAGAAAGAGAAAGAGATAGAATCATTGAGAGAAAGACTTTTCTATCCTGAGAATAAAGTATTTGCTATTATAGTGAAGGCCAAGGCGGAGAAATATAAAGAGGAAGTGAAACAAAAAGAGCTAGAAGGAAAGAAAGGAAATAAGGAAAAGAAAAGGAACATGAAGAGAAAGAGGAAGAAGATGACGTAAAAAAAAAGAGGATGAGGAAAAAGAAGAGAAAGAAGAGGAACAGAAAAAGTAAGAGAAAGGTGATGGTGGAGGAATGCATCTTAAAAGTCCTAAATTAGGGGATATTCCATCCTTGGATTTGACCATATCTTTTGATTATTAAAGATGTGCGAGAAGGAGATGATAGGCTAAAAAAAAGAAAAGAAATGGACTTCATTATAACCCCCCCTCCCAAGCACCATACCGCAAAGGACAAGAGTGAAGCAGATTGCTCATAAAAGCCGTGGCAAAAAGAGGAATGTATGTGTATACAAGTTTTAAATACTGCTTGTATGAGTTTTTATACTTAATGTAAATGGGACAAACACTAAATTGCATTAAAAAATATACTAAATAGTTGGATTGAAGTCCTCTATGTGTGTATTGCATCATTGATATGAGAAGTTGAAGGATGTCCAAAATATTGAGGTGACAGAGGTTAGATCTACGAAGTCCACTTTATCATATGATGAGGACTTCTTCAATTAGTTTCGAGGATGAGTAGATTATAGAGGGTGAACCGAGATACTTGATAATGAGCAAGAAATTATTTACTCTTATTTGCATCGAGATAAACTAGAGTAACTATGTTGGATACTCATAGTCGTTTTTACAATAAATTTTTTATTTGAGTAACAAGATGATTTATTGTTATAGTCTTACTGTTTGGGAAAGACCTAATTTGAAAATTAGAGGAGATGTGTTTGCAATTAGTTGTTTGGGAAAGAGTTGAGGTCATATTTAATGGATTGCTACATGAAGATCTTGTGTAGCCCTTCATTCAGAGAAAAATGTGATCATGATATTTGGGGTATGACTACATTAATACAGGTATGTAGTATTTATTTTATTTTTCAAATATAAGTTACTTAATTTAACAAGCTATAATATTAATTGTTGACAGAAGGAAATTTTGAGAAAACTTGATAAAGCAAACAAAAAACGTGCTATAAACCAAGATGAATTTCCAAAATTTATTAGTCAATTGAGCACGCACAAGAAACTAGAAGAGCTGAATTTAGATAAGTTAAACAAGTGCAATTTATTATATTCCCCATTAATAGCCATTTTCATTAGTTCATGTTTATCTTGGACATGGCTAAAAAAAAGTTCATACAAATGAACTCTTCTTTCTCTCCTCATACAAAAGTAGTGACAAAAGTTTTTGTAAGTTCACTTATATTCTTGATACATTCATCCAATATTTGAATAAAAAATAATAAATACGTTTGCAGGTTAAGTTTATGACTAGATACCTCTAACATTCATTAGGGTATATTATGCCACAAAATGAAGTGCATATAAATGTTAGTTGCCAATAAAATTAGGACATAGACTATGAAGTTTATGTATGTCTTTGGGCGAAGTGTTTTGCAAAAAAAGGCCAAAGATTTTGGAAATATGCAATAACTATTCTATGAACGCATATCAAGCACATATTGCTGCAAAAATTCCGATCGATGAGCGTGATTTAATGTATTCTATAACTTAATGATGATGTTCATATGGTTATTATTTAGATTAATTTAATTTTTGTATATGGATAATGAGGTGAATGTTTTAGTATTTCAGACATTTTTATTGAATAACATTTGTTATTTGCGTATTTGGATGATTAGAATGGATGATGTTTATAATTTATGGTGCAATTTGGAAATTTATGTATATATAGATATTGGTAAAGATATATATGCTACATGTTGGTTCAAATGTAGTACATTTGTAGATGTATACGATATCCATATTTACATATCTAGTACTGAGATTGAAAATGATTGTACTAGGTATAAAGAAATAGGAGTACAAAATACACAAAATTGGTATAGAACTTAGGCAAATTCAATACAAAACTGTAGGGTTGAGGTATAGAAATGCCAAAAATAGGCATTTTGGCGGATTTTTAGTTTCATTCATAGTAAATTAGGGATCAAGTTGAATTCATCCTAATCTCGCCATTACATGATTATCAAAAATTGATGTATTAGTCATAGTACTAATATATTCACGAGATGTTGATTAGTTTTCAATGATGGTGTTAAAAGGATTCATTTCGCTCATGCATTTATAGTATATACTAATATGAATGAGAACACAAGTGTTTAGATGTGAGTGTTTGTATTCTCAACCATCTGAACACATACTATCAGGACCATTTCTTGAAGAAAATATGATTTTATTGTATTAAGGCCACTTATGTATTGTTCCACGGATAGAATTAAGAGTAAACTTGGCCAAAGGAAAAAGCAATTACGAAATCACACAAAATAAGTATAGAACTTGGGCAAATTTAGTACAAATTGCAAAGTTGAAGTACAAAAATGCCAAAAAAAATAGGTTTTTTTGGCGAATTTCCAGTATCATCATTAGTATATTAGGGATTAAGTTGAATTCGTCCTAATCTGGCCATCGCATAATTATCAAACAATGATGTAGTAGTCCTAATACTGATATTTATTCATGAGAAGTTCATTGATTTTTTATGGTCGTATTGAAAGGGTTCATTTAACTTGTGCATAAATGGTCCATATAAGTACAAATGAGAACACAAGTGGCTAGATGTGAGTATTTGTGTTCACAATTATTGAACACATGCTATCACAACTATTACTTGAAGAAAATATGATTTTATTATTTTAGAGGATCTTATGTGTTGTTCTAACCATCAATTTGAGGTAAACTCAATCAAATGAGAAGGATAAAAACATGCAAAATAAGTACAGAACAATAGTAATTTCAGTACAATATTACAAAGATCAAGTATAAATTTCTAAAGATATAGTATTTTATTTTTAGATTTATGGTATCATTCTGGTTACAAAAATGGTATTTTTTTTTATTTAATGTATCTCTTCTAATAAATGAGAGTATATTATCATTTAATGTAGTACTAAATGTTGAGAGGAGGAATTTTATTCTAAAATCAAGTATTCTACTACAAAAATGAACTATTATTTTTCTAAAATTGGGTATTAGTTTTTTTTGTTATCCAGTATCAATCGTACACATTTTAAAAATTGTTTGATTGAAGTATTTTACACCTTTTATGTTGTTATAGCCACAAAAAATTGTTTCTCCTCATAATGTTGACTTCCAAATAAAGCATTTTACCACCTATAATGGTGTTTCACACTGATAGTTCTTATTTCCAACCATTTTAACATGTGCATACCTTGACCATTAAATGAAGAAAATATAATTTTAGTATTTTTGGATGGTCTTATATATAGTTTCACCAATAAGTTAAGGCAAATTAGGCCATGCAACTACTAAGTATCAATTCACTTTACTACAATGCCAAATGCTGAAGATGAGGTATTGTTCTTCTAAAATCAAGTATTCCACCGCAAAAATGGAGTATTATTTTGTTGAAACTAGGTATTGCTTTTATGTTATCCAATATCAATTGTACACATTTTATATAGCCACAAAAACCTATATCTCCTTACAATGCTGATTTCCAAATAAAGCATTTTACCACCACTTGTTCATATTCCCAACCAATATAGAATCCCTCAATTGCGGTATTAGATGCTGAATATAAGGTATTATACTGTTGAAGTCAAGTATATTTATATACCAAAATGAAGTGTTAATTTGTTACATAAGGTATTATCTTTCTAATAAAATGGGATATATATATATATATATATATATGAACAATAGCTCTAAACTTAAATCTTCCTAACAACATAAAATAATACTCATTCATAATTCCTTTCACACTAAATAATAACACAACATGTCCAATATCACAAACTATACAATATATATATATATATATAATTTCTCCAATTCATAATACAGTACAATACAAATACTTAACATGTTCTCCACATAAGTACGAAATAAAATCAATCATGATATTATTCAAAAGGTAATACAAGTACAAAATAAAATCCTAGTTTGAGAGAAATAAAATCCAACCTTTTCAATTCTTTTCTTCTCTGCATCCACTTTTTCCTAGTTGAAGAGAAATAAAATCAATTATGATATTATTCAAAAGTTAATACAAGTACAAATATGCAATAAAATGTGCAGATTGAGCAAGAGTATTGCAATATTAGTGTGGAAGCACTAAATTGCACTAATTTGGTATTAAGCATTGAAGTACTAAGTATGATAGTGCTTAAAAAAAAAGTATCTTATAAAAGAAACAGAACATATAACAATTAGGTCCTAATCATAACACTTTAGAAGTATACCAAAGAACTAATGCAATGCTAATATGAAAAGATGAACTTACTAATGCATATAGCTAATTTTCATTTTGCATCCTTTCGGTTCATTTTTTCGGGTGACCACCATATCAACGATGGCCATCATTTGGCACTTATGCAATTGAACTATATTAAAAACATCATTATCAGTATTCAAAGTGACATATATTTTTTGATGTGGAGCGAAATATTGCAAAGTGTTAAATTGGGGACTAATTCTAGACTATTTTTTCCCAATCTAATACAATAGCTCTATCAAACTCTTACTTTCATAAATTGACAAATTGTGGAGTCCCCATTATAGACACAATTTCCTAATAGCTGAGTTTTAGCATTTTGTTCACTCAAAGACATCTTTTTTAAGTTCAAATTGATGAACACTTATCTCATTCTTCCCACTATTCCTCAAGATTATACAAGCTCCAACTCACAATAAGATGTGAAAAATGAGACTACTAATCTTGGGTTTCTTCCCGCTAAAACAATATAAGAATGCTAAATGTTAAAAAATTTAAAAAAAATTTCTTCATCACATTTGCTAGAGTGAGTCGCAAAAGACAAGAGAGA
>JACGDI010001506.1:904291-920476 GCA_014898725.1 Jacaranda copaia | reverse complement strand
AAGAGAAAATGGGATTTGATACTTTTAAAAAAGATGCCCTAAGTAATTCAATATTGCATTCCTATAAATTTTTCTAGTATGAATTATTTATAACTGAATTGATGGCAAATATTGAGTAATTTGTCATTCACCATAATCAAATTTAATATTTGTTGGTCCATCGAGTTGTCTAGTTGTACTCGGCCCAAATGCAAAATGCTAGGATCCTTAGCACCTTACCAAATTAACGTTTTCTTTTAGGACAGACAGGGTACTTACTAATACTCTTATCAACAGGCATGAAGAATTCAAAAATTCATAAAAATAGGATATAAACACCAAAATTAGAATTGAATTTCTCATATTGGATACTACAAGCATTATCAAGCATGACTTGATTTTCTCCTTCTCTTTTTCTCATATTCATTTTAAAATGCAGACTCTACGTTGCAGATCTTTTTATTGATAATACAAACTTTGCATGGTAAAAATTAGCATATGAAAAGAAAAAATAATTATATAATACGATTCTCCTTCTGGCCTATACTAATCACTTTGCTTGCTGTGGCAAAGTGAAAAATCAAATCCTTCAAATTTTTTATTAATTTGTTATATTAATTGTTTAACAATTTTAATACTAGTAAATAGTGATGCTGCGTGTTGCTTTTATCATTAGAAAAGGCTCTCTTCACTTTATTCGGTTGGTTCTACTTTCTCTTTTATTCTCCAAGTCCAAGGAAGAATGCGGTTGGATTTATTATCGATCGGTGAAGAAACTTGTCTTGTGTTTAATGGAAAAGAAAAGAGGAGAGCACATATTTTAAAAATTAAATTGAAATTCCAAACATTTAAAAAAAAAAAAAAGTGAAGGGCAATTGGGTGAAGATTGCTTCAAACTCGTTTACGGACGAGACCCCACCCATGGGCTGGCGCCAGCGAACGGCTCTTCCAAATTGAAAAAATTATTGTTGTTGGAAAGAGAACAGGACTGACCACAGCGGGTGGTCTGCGGTCATTTGTTGCCGACAACTCGGCTAGCGCCGAACGACTTTTTCTTCACCTTAGTTGGTTTCATCATTTATGTTTATGACTTTATTATGTCATAAAACAGCCCCCTTCCACCGCTCTTTGTGTAGGTTTTTCCTCCTCCTCCCCTTCAATTTTCATAGTTCATACCACAATTTACAAACCAACCACCAGGCTCCAACCAATCATTCATTACCCACCTTCTAACGCGCAACACATTGTTTTTCCTTTGGTCTCCCTCCATTTACACCTTTAAACAATTCGACGCACCTTTTGACTTTATTTCTGTTAGTCTGTTACTATCACAATTACTTTTTATAATTTAAGACGTAGTTGATTTTTTCCCCCTCAACTTATATGTTATTACCTATTTCATATTATAAATAAATATTAAATATACAAAATATTTCTTTAAATAAATATTTGAATGTAAATCACATACATTTAATAAATATCCATAAAATGAAATAAAAAATGAAATGCAATTAGAATAAAGAATACAGAATAGGAACAATTACTTGGTTCATTTATAACCACCAAAAGAACAAGCAGTAGTCGAACATTCTTGGCCAGTACCAACCTATTGCTCTAATTTCGCATATAATTAATCCTTAGTTTATGTATCATCCAAGAAAAATATCCATTGACGGCTGTTTAGAACAAAATGAAAGTAGGTACATCATAAGAATTTGAGTAATATATATGTACATGTAATATGGATAACCACCATCCTCCTAAATTTTCTCCAAGGTGATGATAATCCTTTGAAGGAAATGACAGTCAAAACAAACATGTGGCTGCTTTATCCACAATGTAGAATTCATCTATTACTAAATGAATGAAAGCTCTATTTACAGAAACCATCAGCACTAAGCAAAACCATCCCCCAATCATCTCTTTTGTAATGTCTTGGGGAGTTAACCAAAATCAGAACAACAAAAAATAGTATGGTGCCGTCAAATTTCAAAGTTCACCATTCAAAACTTATGATCATTGCAGGAAAAAGGGATAAAAGAAATACAAAAACTATCACCACAGGTGACCAATTGAAATTTACAACATTCACCTGTCAGCATTTTCATCATCATTAGCGGCATTTTCATCATCGTCGTCATCAAGAATTGTGTCAAAGAACGAGTCTTTGAGGAGATCAGCAGCTGACGGTCTGGCCCTTGGCTGAGCAAGACATTTCTCAATAAAAGCTTTGACTTCTGGGTCCTTAACCTTGTTCATGGCTTGAGGCCTAACCCCAGATGTCACTTTTTTGTATATCTTGACAACATTCTCACATTCACTGTATGGTAACTCAAGAGTCACCAACTCGAGTAAGCACATTCCAAATGAATATATATCTATCAGCTCTGTATAGTTCTCATCATATAGCTCAGGTGCCATGAATTCTGGTGTCCCAAGCAACGAATGCGCTGAGTGATTTTTTCCAACTATTGCTGCCAAGCCCAAATCACCAATTTTCACCTATAAATCGAAATTCAAACATGTGATTAAGAAGCCTAAAGAGAAAACAAAATTTAGAAACCACAACCAAAATTGAAAATTACTACTGGTGGAATAGGAAACAATATGTAAAATTTAGATATAGCAAAACAATCTGACTGAATATTCGACAACAGCTCAGGGAATGTCTGAACAAGGGCACTTTCATAACATAATTTGTCTTTGAGAATGTTAACAGATTAGCAAGATGCTTTGTTAAAGCAGAGCCCAAAATAAAAAATTGCTGCAGCCAATGTGTGACAAGCACATACTGTACTAGGAAATTAAAATATATCAATGCTAAATTTATTTGATTTGCGTGCAGTTGTTTAATGTTTAAGTGACCTTTATGTCTCAGCCAGAGCTACCACTCCAACTCAGAGAACGGAAAATTTAACCATTCAAGTTGTGAAAAGAGAGAAAGATAAATGTGAAAGAGCTGTTTGACTGGTTACCTGACCAATGTTGCCATTGATGAATACATTGCTACAATTAAGATCCCTATGAATGACGCAGGGATCATGAGTGTGCAAACAGTCCAAGCCCTTGAGAATCTGCCTGGACCATTTCTTCAAAGCCTTCATAGAAACCTGCTTGTGCTTCTTCCTGTATTCCCTCAAATTCCCCGAAGTACAAACCTCAGTGATAAAATTCAGAGTATTTCTCTCCTGATCCCGCCAAACTGAGTATAAAGCGATAATATTCTTGTTTTTCAAACTCCCCAGCAACCGAACCTCAGAATACAGCCGATTGATCATTGCTTCATCATCACAGAAGTTTCGTAACTTAACTTGGTTCCATGCCACCTCAATTCCTTCTTCTTGGTCAAATGCCCTATACACTTTCTTTACAGCCCCCGACCCCAGAAGCTCTCCATAACGGCCATATCGACCAGTTGGGTCAACTTCCACAAATGGCTCCATATCTCCGTCTCCCATGCCAGAACCCATGCTAGGCATCTACCATCAAAGATTTCAGAAATTTTCAATTGAATTATTAAAAATATAGGAATTCAAAAATGTGCAAGAATAACCCTTAAAATGAGATACTGTTTTCACACTAAAATGCATAAATATGCAAGCAACAGATCAATTGAAACATAGTAAAAATTAAAGAAAAGTAAAAAGAAAAAAAATGCATATATTATGTGCTTTTTGTTAGAAACTTAGTGTCATGCCTTGTAACCCAGATAGCTAAAATAGTTAACTCTTCAGTGTTTGAGATAATAAGTCAGAAAATACACCCGAAAGGACTCAGAAAACACAATTTTTCACCGAACACTCCATCTATCAAATAAGTTACCCTTCCTCCCCCAAATATGAATCGACAAAATTCAAATCATATCCTATTTCTTTTTCATATCATCAATTGTCATGGGAAACAATCTCCCGGACCCTACTGCACGTACTCGAACGAAATTGAACAAATTCAGTAACAGAACACAATAGAATATCAAGCCTCAAGTATGAAGAAAACCCAGAGATCTTACCATACGTGTAATTGATACCTAGGAAGAAAGACGGCGCGTTTGCGTATAGGACACAGACGACGCATAGGCATTGGAAAAAGAACAACGGGGCACGCCGAGGCATTTATAATGGGGAGGTTCTCTTTTTCTTTTTTAGTTTTTTTGGACTCTGGTCAGCTGAAAGTAACCATCTTGGACTAGGATTTGGTTTTTCTTGGGATTCTTTCCCTCGCCGAATTTTCGGGAAATTGACTTTTATATTATTTTTGGTAAAAAAATCAAAAATTCAATTTTAATATTTTGTACAAGCAAAATTATAGTAAATTTGAATATGATTTTGGTAAACAGATTTTTTCATTTTCTACAGTTGAAATTTGATATGTGTTTGCTTTATTCTCTTTTTAATAATAAAATTTTTTATTCTTATTTTCGATTCATTCCATATTTACTATATCATCCTGTTAGTATACCGCACATTTAATTAGATTAAATATAAAGTAGATAAGATACCCTACAATTCAATCAAAAACTAATAAAAAATTACGTATTCTTTTAGAAAAATAATAGATTAACAAAAATTACAAATCAGGTGCATCACCATTTCTCGTCTTTTTTTTTTTATATGCATAAAAGGAGTATGTTAAGATTCAAACTTTTGATTTTCACACTTTATATGTGACACTTATGCCATTAGGCCAAAGGCTACTCAGCATCATTTCTTATTTTATAATCAACATTTTCACATAAGTAATTTGAAGATATTTTATTTACATACAAAAATTAAATAATTTTTTTTAACTTTGAAAATCCTATAATTGAAAGTATATAGTAGAAATGTTAAAAACCTCAAAAACAACAAAAAAATTTAAAATCCTCAAAATGGATTCAATACACATTTGGACCTTTATCCATTCACTATTATATTTGGGTGGTTGAATTGTGCTTACACTTATTGTAGTCGTGCCAATCAATTTCTAGCATATATGGAGGAATTTTAAACATTGTAACAATATATATAATGGTTGAATGTCCTTTCAATTTCATGAAAGAGTGGGATTGCTGTAAATTTTGAGAAAAAAGATTTTCACTATTTCACTTTTATTTATTTGACAAATAAATATATATCATCCAATTATAGTTTTATTTCTACTATTATCAAGGGAAAGGTATTAAAAAGTCATTGGATTTGAGAGTTTGCTAAGAATTTATTTATTGTATGAAGAAGAGATCACATGAGTTGTAGCAATTTGTATGAAATCCACTCTAAATTTTGAAGAGCTTTATTAAACTCTCTTAACTACAGCCTTAATTAATCATCAAGAAGTTCATGGAGGATCACAATCGTATGTACCCCCTACATCCGGCCATCGCCATCTGGACGAGAGAGAGAGAGAGAGAGAGTAAAAAGCTTACATATATATATATATATATATTCAATATAACCGTAATCCTGCATGGCAATAGGATTGCAGAGATATTTGAATATTATGCAAAAATAAAAAAGTTTCATTTGCAATCAGCAACTAAAAAAAAAGAAAGAAAGAAAGAAATTTATCTGTAATTAATGAGAGTTAATTTTGAACAGAAATGGAAAGAACGAGTTCTGATTCTAATTGCCAAGAAATGCTAAAGAATAATAATAATAATTCTAATAGCAACGGCCTAAAATAATAGTAATAATAATAATTTATTATTATTATTATTATTATTATTATTATTGTATTGCCAAGAAATGCTTTATATATTTGCCAATGCATATTAGCATTAAATGTATGTAGATCATAAATCATATCATATTACATTATTTAAAATGAAACCAACTCCATAGTCTTATGTCTTTAATTTCCTATGGGGAACATCCTGTGAAAAACATGAAAGTTTACTATTTTGCCATACATATTATTTTAACTATTTATGTTAAGACTTCCTCATACTATTACCTTTCCATAATTACAATATATTATGTCAATAAGTCAAATTTATTCATTCTTTCATTTAATTTCTTTTGTTGGGTCGCTTTATTTTAGGCTAATTTAGTTGTTGCACTTGAGCTATGGATTTCGAAGAACGATTACCCGGCGCAGCTGGAGCGTCAATGACGTGGGGAAGTGATGTGACCTGTGTATCGTCATTCAAGGTGTGAAGTGTGTGAAATTGGGAGCCAGTGATGAAAACCAAAAACAAGGAATGATTGTTTTGTTAAAAATTCAGCTTACATGTCCAAGACAATCCTGCTATTTAAGGAAAGAGACAGCCAACTAATTGTGTGATAAGCCCTAATCATCAGCTAGCAATAGCCACGCGTCGACATCACCATCAGGCAAGAAGTTATCTGGAATCTAACCAAGACGACTTCGTTCCTACTAAAGGGGACGATGTCGTATCCTTATTTAGCTCTATATTGGGCAGAACCTAACTAAGAATGAAATGGCACCATTTTTGGTGCAATGAAATCACGTTGTTTAACTAGAAATAGAAATTAAAAAAACAAAAAGAAACAAAGAAACAAAGAAGGAAAACATGTTTCTCTCAAGTCTGTGAGTAACATAGCCCCCTCTTTCTCATCAGTCTTACTCTCAGGATTTTAGTTGTGGAAACTTTGAAGTAATGGTGTGATAATCCTCCTAGGCGGCCTCGTCTTTCAACAAGTGTGCCCATTTGATCAATAGCTGTGGTATTAGAGTGTTCTTCCATTTGACGAGTTCAGGTTGCAGCTGAAACCCTCCATCATCGTAAATATGTGGCAAGGTACTAGAGACATGGTCTGAAGGCACTACCTTCTTTTTGAGCATTGAAACATGAAGTACAAGATGAATCTTAGCGTCTGTAGAGAGCTAGAGTTTGTAAGCAACCTCACCAACTCTTGTAATGACTAGAAATGATCTAGCGTACTTTGGGCTAAGTTTCCACACCTTACTCCTCCTTACAGTCAATTTCCTATAGGGTCTAAGCTATAAGTAAATAAGGTCCCCTACTTGAAATTTGGTTGTCAGATCTTTTCTTGTTAGCCACTTGCCTCATATGATCCTGAGCCTGGGTTAATTATTCTCTAAGATGCTAGACAATTAGTTGCTTCTTTTTCATGATTTGCTAAACGCCAACAACTGAAGCTAATTGTGGTAGCTCCATGGCCAGTTGGTGGGTTTATATCCATGTAGTGCCTGTAATGGGGTCATTATGATGGTTGTATGATAATTAGTATTATACCAAAATTCAGGCATGGCCAACCACCTTAACCATTTGTTAGGAGTTGTCCTGCACATGCAACGTAGGTATGCTTCCAAGCACTAGTTGACTCATTCTATGTAGCCATCTATTTGTGGGTGATATGCAGTGCTTAGCTGTTGTTGGATGCCTATATTAGTGAGTTAATTATTGCTAAAAGTGACTAACAAAAATTTTATCCCTATTAATAGTAATGCTATGTGGTAAACCATGCAATTTGTAAATATGATCAAGGAAGATGTGTGCAATGTGTGCGGCTATGAAGAGGTGTGAGAAAGAAAAAAAATGTGCATATTTTGTGAACCGGTCCACCACCACCCAAATCACATCTTTTTCTTCTAAATTGGGCAATTGCTCAATAAAATCAAGTCCTTCCAAGCCTATTTAGGCACTGGTATGGCTGTAAGAGTCCAAGGGCTTCAAGTTTTAATGTTTGCTTAACTAATAGATATGGCATTTAATGATTATTTTGTAAACTTTATCATGCACCCCTAGCCATGGAAACATGGTCTTAATCCTCTATAATATGACCTAAACTCCACAGCGACCCCTTATGCTGGAGGCATGCATGAATTGAATGATCTTTTATCTGAGATTAGTAGTGTCACCAACATACAACCTCCTTTTGAACTTAATAATAAGATCATGATAGGTATAGAAAGAAAGATTATGGGATAGAGCATGCTGTTAGCCATTACTTCCTGAGCCACAGAGTCTCCTTCATAATTGCTTCCAAGTTCTTCTATCCATAAAGTTTTTAGAGTAGTTAGAGCTCGACACTGACTCTCCTGTATGTTCCTTCTGGATAAAGCATCAACAGCTTTGTTCTTAACTCCTTTTCTATACTCAATGTTGTATTGAAACCCCAGAAGCTTGGTTAGGTGTTTATGTTGTAAAGGGGTGGATATTTTTTGTTCAAGAAGGTATTTGAGGCTTCTTTGGTCAATCTTAATAACAAAAGGTTTGTGTAGGAGGTATGATCTCCATTTTTCAATAGCAAATATCGTAGCCAATAGTTATTTCTCATAAATTGGCATTCCTAAGATTTTGGTCCTAAGAGCTTTGCTAATGTAAGTTATAAGATGTCCCTCTTGTGTAACACAGCCCCTAACCCTTCATAACAGGCATCAGTTTCTATGGTGAAGGTTTTATTGAAGTCTAGGAGTTGAAGAATAGGAGCTTAGGTTATGATTTTTTTAAGTGAGTCAAAGGCTTGTTGAGCTCCCTGGTCCTAGTGAAACTGTCCTTTTTTTTGTGAGATTTGTAAATGGCTTTGCTAGAACTCTATAATACCTAATAAACTTTCTATAGTAGCCCATGAGTCCTAGGAACCCTCTTAAAGCCCTTATATTGTTGGGAACTAGCTATTCAACCATAGCTTTTACCTTATTAGGATCTACGTCTACCCTTTGCCCATTGATAATATGCCCTAGGTAGTCAATCTTGAGTTGGCCAAAAGAACACTTAGAAGTTTTAGCATAAAGCTGGTGGTGTGCCAGTTTCTCGAATACAAGCTGGAGGTGTTTTTTATGTTCTTCTAAGGACTTGCTATACACTAGTATGTCATCAAAAAATACTAAGATAAAGTGCCTCAACTACTCCCTAAATACGTAATTTATGAGTAACTAGAAGGTGGCCAGGGCATTAGTAAGCCTAAAGGGCATTACTTGAATTCATAATGGCTTGTAGAGATCATAAAAGCTATTTTACAAATATCTTAAGGATGCATCCTTATCTGGTGATAACCTTCCCTTAAATCAATTTTTAAGAAAATCGTAGCCCCACTTAACTCATTCAGGAGGCCATCAACTAAAGGAATTGGGAAGTTATCTTTGATACTGAGTGAGTTTAGCTTTCAATAGTCCATACAAAACCTCCACGTTCTATCATTTTTCTTAGCTAGTAGGATTGGTGATGAGTTTAGGCTTTTGCTGGGTTTTGTGATGCCTTATCTTAGCATTTCATCCACTAGTTTCTTGATTTCCACCTTTTGGATATAGGGGTATCTATATGGATGCTATTTGAAGGGCTTTACCCTCAATTTAAGAAGAATTTGATGGTCATGGGACCTATTGGGAGGTAACTCTGTAGGTTTTTGAAAACGGTAGTGATAGTAGTTTTGCGAAGGTTGTAATTCTAGGGGTCCCTCAAGTTTCTTCGGGTCTTTGAGGGCAAGAACCATGCATAAACAGCTGATCAGTAGGGCTTTCTTTTTCCTAAGCATCTTGTGAAGTTCTTGACCTGTTATTATCCTTAAAGAGACTTAAGTTTAAGCCCCTAATAGTATGAATCTCCTACCCTCTCTCTTAAATTGAATACTAGGCCTGTTAAAGTCAAAAGTTACTAGTCCTAGCTTTCTAAGGATGTCTACTCCAAGGATCTTATCACAACCCCCCAACCTAAGCAATCTCACACTAGTAGTAAACTTGTGCCCTCCTATTTTCCAGCTAAAATTAGAACATTTAGAGTGACACTCCATCCTACCCTCATTTGCAGTAATAGTGCAAGTTCTACGTCACATTGAAGCAACCTAGTAATGTTTGGATCTAGAAAACTACGAGTGCGTCCTTTGTTAAAAAGGATAGTAAGGTTATAGGTGCCTACCTTGCCTATGAGTTTAACAGTGTCAGGTAGTACATGCTCTGCTAAAGTGCCTATTGAGATGTGTAAAGGTTTTTCTTCTTTCTCTTCTTCAACCTCAATTTTTGATTCTTTACCTTCATCCCCAAAGATTACAAACAACTTCTTACAGTTATTCCTTATGTGGTAAGTCTCATCACAATTGAAGCATAATCATTTCTTTTTCCTTGCTTCCATTTCTTTAGGGGTCAATCTCTTGATGGGAGGATATTTGGGTGTTTTTTCTTGGTTATTTTTTGAGGAGTTGGGTTCAGTTTTCCAGCTTCTAGGGCAACTGTTCCCTATAGGTTTTAAGTTTTTTGTCCTTTTGCCAAGGACCTCGATGGGGATTTCTTGCTTTTAGGCCACATGAATTGCATCAGATAGTAAGGTTAGGTTAAGCATCTCAACTATCTAACCAATTTCTTCCTTAAAGCTATTGATGAAGCTTTGAACAAAATAATATTCTATTAAGCTTCGATTATATTTAGCATGAAGACTTTTAACTCTTCAAATTTTAAAGCACATTCAGTGACTATGTACTCTTGTTTTAGTTTGTTAAAGCAACCTACAATGCTATGCCCCTTTAGAATAGAGAACCTATGCATGACTAATTCAACAAATCTTTCCCGCCCCATAATTTCCTTGCCCTTAATGTAGTTAAGATACTAGCTATCAGCTAAATCCTCCATATGTAATGCAGCCATAAAAATATTTTCATACTCAGATATAAGGTTAAAGAGAAAATACTTGTGACACTTTCTAAGCTACTTTCTGGGATTATCTCCACCGAATTGATGGAACTCAACCTTAAGTTTTTCAAGCTGGGGTTGGGTCCTTCAAAGGTTTTTAGGAATGGTGAAGATAGTGGTGTTCCAGCATCACCCCTGTGGTGGAGGTTAACCTATGAGGACGAAGGTGATAGCGAGATTGGTTCCATCCCTTTGCTAAAGTTCATCAACTCCTCAAATCGCTTGAACAGTCCCTCTATTTGCTACTTCAATTCTGGCTGGTTTGCTATAAGTAATTGCTTATTCTCTTTGAGCTCGGTGACTTGCTATTCAAAGGCTTCTGTTTGGTTATTGTTCTTTACCATGGTTTCAGAGTACAACAGCTCACTACTAGAAAAAAGCTTTATAAGGACACCTAAATGTATCACAATAAATGGATTTAGGGATGCTTTCACGTATTGAGATGATTGGATATAGTGTCAAGGTGGGTGTCCTATTAAGTTTTTGTAGCACATGCAAGCATCCCTAAAGAATTCGTTGTTGTGATGCTCTATAGAGTCCCAAAAGTTTCATATTGTGACACTTCATAGTGTCATGTAATAGTCTTCAAAAACCATAACTACCTAATCATGTGACATCTCAAAGTATCTCTATAGCATGCTTCTCGGTAATTTGAGTTATTTTAATAGATATTGCAAAGTGTCTCCATATATGAATAAAATGACACTAAAAGTGTCTTAATAAATAAGTTTATGCAACACTAAAATGTTTCTCAATAAAGAGGTTAATGAGACATTAAAAAATGTCACCATAGATTTTTTTAAGACAATATATAATGTCACAACATATAAGTAGTATTTTTTTAAGACACAATGTTGTGCCCTAATAAGTTTATGAAGACACAATAAAGTGTCAACAAATGCCAGAAGAAAAATAGAAAGTGACCCTACATAGGTCTTTAAAGACACGAGAAACTGTCATAAAAAACTTTGTAAGTGTCCCTCTACATGTCTTTGAAGAGACAAGAAAGCGTCACAAGAAATAGAATATGCCTATGTAATGCATCACATTCTTGCTATTTCTATAAATAAATCTTCTTAGAATTAAACCATCCAACTCAAAAATATATGCTCATTAGAAAATTTATTCAACAAATCACCATTTTTGACAATAATAGAATGAACTAGACAACAAGTAAAAACTAAAAACACATCAATTTATATACTCAGCAGTTTCTAAAATATTACTTTCAACATCAAATCTATTTTCAATTCCAATTTGCACAAATGAAAATGAAATGAACTACTAATAAGTAAATCTTTGTTCAAATACATATAATAAAGAGCTAACAACATAATAAGTGTCTTTAGTCCAACCACATCAATTCTACATAATAAGTTTCAAAAGTAGACTTCTCTTCAAAACAAAATAACTTTCCATCACCCTTCATCCATTTCAACCTATCAAACCAAGTTAACATGAATTAATAAAAATAACAAAAATCACTTATAAGTACAAATAATAAAGAAAATTACCAAATGTTGTGGCCAAGGTATAGCTCTACCAATAACTTCCCCAATAGTTGTGCATTCTGGTATCGGGCGTATCAATGCCACACTTGTGTCTACTGTAACATTGACATGAACGTTGCACCATTGTTTTCTAAATTCAACATCTCCAACTACTATGAATGGATTTAAGCTTTCAAGACGACCAATTGCAATATTTTTTGATGGTTCAACCATACTTTTCAACATTATTTTTGCTTCAACCTATATTAGATATGTAAATTAACTACATAATTAAATCATTATAAAGATTTCAGAGAATACAAAAGCATATCATAACTATTATATATTTTCTAAACTTATTAACATTAAAGGCATGAACTAACCAAATAAAGCTAAAAAAGCATAAGAGAAAACAAGCTTAAACATTGAAAACATGACCATCCAAATATTAAGGTGTTGAAACAAACTTCAAAATCTAGTCATAACAAAATTCTCCAATATCACAAGGTATCACCACACTAAATAAGTAGCAGAATATCTCAAAAAGAAAATTTAAATTATAAAATTTTATTTATGCAAGCAATTATTTTCTAAAAAGAATTCAACAATATTGTTTCATCACTTGAACTTGCGAAAGAAAAATCCAAAAAAAGCTTTCATCCTTCATGGTATTCTTTACTTGATCTTGGTAGATTCATCCAACTCTTATCCATACTGATATTGTTAAAAATAAACAACTACTTGAGACATAGGATGACATAATAATTGGATAACACATTAATATAATAGATAACATAATTTCTAAATGTGTTCACTTAGTAGCTAAATATAACTCAAAACCTATAATATTAGGCCTCATATTATATTTCATGACAATTAAAAAAAGACTGAGTTTCCTTGTAGCCCCCAATTAAAAAAAAAACTTGAGGTAGTGTTTGGATATGTTTTATGTTTGATTTTATTATGTGTTTATTGTGTGTTTTGTGAGAATGAGTAATGAAATATTTGTGGAAGAATGTGAAATAAGGGTTGGGGAATGTGATTGACATTTGGACATTTATTTATATTTTTAAGAATAGTAAAAAAATGGGATTTTGGGAGTTTTGATATGTTTGATTATGTTTTGTATAAGGCACTTTTTACTGTAAATATCAAATCATTGCTTTTTTGTTGATGTTTGGGGGTGAAATTTGATATTAAAGAATTTTTTTAATTTTAAGAATAATAATAAAAAATATTGTGTATATATATGTATATATATTGAAGAGATATGATTATGTTGTAAGTTTGTAATGATTGGTGTAGTGATTAAGTGGGTTGTATTATAATATTTTATAAATTTATTTTTTAGTTGAAAATTTATTTAATTATAATAATTTTACTACTACTACTACTACTATTATCATTATTATTAATATTGTTGTTGTTGTTGTTGTTGCTACTGCTGCTGCTGCTACTACTACTATTATTATTATTATTATCATTATTATTAATATTGTTGTGTTGTTGTTGTTGTTGTTGCTGCTACTACTACTATTATTATAACGTTTTATATGTATTATTATTTTAATAATAATAATAATAATAATAACAATAATATAATAATAATAATAATAATAATAATAATAATAATAATAATAATTTCTTATGGAAAAAATGACAAACAAGACCTTTGGGATAAATTTCACAAGAAACCAGCCATGTAGGCGGTATTTGGGAGGTTTACCTGGATTTAACTTGTAAGAAATAACCCCAAGTTTGATCATAGCCAAAACAAAAGCCCTAATGCCACTATGGCTCGACGGGCAACAACAAGCCTATCAAACCTTGTGATTATCCACCTGTTTAGCTCCAAAACCCAGTATTGGATAAACTTACCACAAATATTCATCAAATTTCCACAAGTCTTTACCCATCTGGGGGCATGTTAGATATAATATTAATCTATGTAACTTAACACAAAAATAAATTTAGCTTGCCATTCAGGCCAACAAACAATTCAACAAATAATTATTAAAGAAACAATATAAATAAAATTACCTAAGAGATATGCTTTATGAAGAGAACTCTCCTTCTTGATATAAATATTATAAAAGATTTACAATATGAGGTAAGAGGGATGTTTACAAGAGAATATAGGGAAGATATTTGGAAAACTCTGGAAAACTCTACTTGAATCCACTTAAACAATTCTATTTATAAAAAAAAATCTACTATTTCGGATTCCAAATAATTTAAATTCAAATAGTAAAAGTTTAAATATTATTTATGAGCAGTAAAAGTACGAGTACTGTTTATGAACAGTAAAATTACTATTTATAAATAGTAAAAACAATTATCATCACCATTTTATCAAGCTTTTTCATCATGTTGTCGGCTGGAAGATGCTCCATTAGATTTCTTTGATGCTGAATCTGAGTATATCTGTTTTTTCATCTAAGTATAACTTTCACTAAGGGTTTCTTTCATCCTATCAAAAAATTCTTCAATATTTTGAGAAGATAAAGGCAAATCCTCATTAGGATCCTATGATTCTCCAGCTAAACATGAAAAATGATTTTCTCCATCATTGTCAGCTTTTGAAGATGTCTCCATTGACTCTGTAAAATGTTTTCCAATTCTTCTTGGAAATTTTTAATTAAATAATTCTTCATTGTTTTCAAGTATGAATGAATCAATTCTTCTTTCTTTCATAAGTTTTTTTCTCCTTTGTAAGGGCTCAGAAATCTGTTCAAATGAACTAGATTTTGTTTTTTCTTTTAATTCTTTTTGTTAGATATAATCTTGTATAACTTGTTGAATATTATCAACTGTTTCTTGACTATGTATGTTACCAGTCTCAACATCTTTTAAATTAATTTAATCCAAAATTTTGTAAGAGAGATTCTCTTCAAACATGAAATATTTTTGTTGGGTATGACCAACTTTAGGAATACATTTCCAAATCCATGGAATAGAAAATTCAATAAAAAACTTCATTGAGGCTATTCCCTCAATCCATTGATCTTTATTTTCAATATCAATTAATCTCAGCGAGCTATTAACCCACTGAGTATAAAGCCCTTTAAAGTGTTCTTGTAGAATTTTTGTAGATGGTCCATAAGATAACTACCATTGAGAAAACCAATTTAGAATTTCTATTTTATAAACTTCAGTACATATTTTACAAACCAAGAATGTTTTTTCTTAGGATTTTCATATAATAAAACTTATGAAAATGCTTGAATATAATCCCAATAATTAAATTTAAATTGAGCTTTTAGCTCAGGATGAAAATATTCTTTTTTTTTTAATAGGCTTAGTCCCCATTCTTCGGCTGATATTATCTTTTTAATAATAATTTTAATAAAATTAAAATAGGATCTTTGGGAGCCAGGATAAAAATGTGATATTTCACATAATTTTGTTCCCATGAGAATATACTCATAATTTGCTCTCTATTTATAAGAGCAAGCAACATATGATGCTATATCAAGATACATTTGTATTAAGGCACATGGCTCATCTTGCTATTTTAGGTCTTTATGATCAAGAAGCAGTGTAATCTCCTTATGAGTATTTTGTTATATTGAGAAGAATCATCATGCTCTTCTTCTTGCTCCACATTTGCATAAGAAGGAATATTATCCTTTTTTTCTTGTTCTTTCTGTTTTTTGAATTCAAGGAATTCTTTCATCAAATGATCTTGGATATTATCATCAGAATAAGAAGATCTCAAATCTTTTGCTATTAACCTTTTATTTCCTTAATATAATCTTGTCCTTCCTCTTCCTCTATAAGAAGAAGATTCTCCTCATCAACGATATTGTGGAATCATTCCTGTAAATATTCATGAGAAAGAAAGTTAGGAAGGTGATTATCAACACCTTTTTTATAAATTATTTGAAAATCAAAAAGGGCTAAATGAGCTTGCCATCTAGCAAACATTTATTTGGAAACATCATGTTTTAAATCTTTATTAAACATAAATTTAGCTACTTGACAATTAGTTCTTACAATAAACTTTTGATTATATAAATCATCTTGAAATTTTAAAATACATTTTACTATGGCAAGAATTTTTTTAACCACAGTAGCATAATTTTTTTGACTATTATTCCATTTTCTAGAATAAAATCTAACAAGATATTCT
>JACGDI010001506.1:887809-901407 GCA_014898725.1 Jacaranda copaia | reverse complement strand
TTTTAAACCAAGTTTTTCAAAAGTACCATATTGGTAAATAATTTTAGGATCTACATTTGGAATAGACCATTTTTGTAATAAATCAAGATTTTTGAGGTAAATCATATTCCTCAAATCTACTATTTTTAATAGTATTTTTTCTTTCAACAATATTCATGTTAATAGATCTTATGTTAAGTTCCATAAACCAATACCATATCCTCCATGGCTTCGATACCGTACGAGGACAAGATCTTATGGAAAAAATGATGAACAAGACCTCTGGGATAAATTTTACAAAAAACCAGTCATGTAGGCGATATCTAGGAGGTTTACCTAGATTTAACTTGCAAGAAGTTACCCCAGGTTTGATCATGGCCAAAACAAAAAGCCCTAATG
Organism: Jacaranda copaia; assembly: GCA_014898725.1. Classification (NCBI taxonomy): domain Eukaryota; kingdom Viridiplantae; phylum Streptophyta; class Magnoliopsida; order Lamiales; family Bignoniaceae; genus Jacaranda; species Jacaranda copaia. The sequence continues at coordinate 901,029 of JACGDI010001506.1, read as the reverse complement.
CCACTATGGCTCGACGGGCAACAAAAGGCCTATCAACCCTTATGATTATTCACCTGTGAAGCCTTAGAATCCAGTCTTGGATAAACTTGCCACAGATATTCATCAAATTATTATTATTGTGTTTGGCTTGTATTATTATTATTATTATTGCTGCTACTGTTAGTATTAATATTATTATTGTTACATTTTATTATTGTTAATACTATTACTATTATTAATATTATTATTACGATTTTCTTAATATTGTCATTACTATTATTACTATGCTTTATATGGTACATTTTCCTGTGTTATATTAAAAAACAAGTTGTATTTATAGACACTTGGACAAAGAAATGTGATAGAAATGAACAAAATATAATTAAAATCAAATTGTGCTTGAATAAGAGGTGGACGAAATTAATAATTACGATACATGAATATGAACAGTCGTAATATAATTAGTAAATTATAAAACATAACGTAAAGTGAACAAACATATAAGGAAAGTACATATGCGCTTATAAAGAATGATAAAAGTGGCAAACAGTACTTAACACAAATATCATACCATACATCCCCATTGTAATAAGCTGAATTTAAAAATAGAAGTTTCTACCATTACTACTTATGCGTGCAAATGATCCATAACATATAAATGAAACCTCATGATAGGGGTTGGTGGGGAGGGGGTCATCTTAGATAGAGCCTTCGTGTGTCTCCTGTCGTCCCACCATCAAACAAGTCGACTGTAGACCTTCAATAAATACGTACCGTAGCGAGAGGTATAGGAGCTCTTTGAATACACAAAAATAGCTCTATCTGATAGTCTCTTACATGAGGTACATTATAATTTTCAATAAGAACCGTTATCAGTGTAGATATGTATGGTACATCATGTAAAATGTAAAAAATTGGGTATATTTAAATTACATTCCCAACATGCGCCCAGTAATGCGCATCAACATGCACCACCATGATTTCGGCATTGTACTGCACCTCAGGTATAGTCATGTACTCCACAAATGTATAATAGCAGCCACGCAGCTACTGAATCTTCATCTTAACCTCATCAACTGTCCTCTACTTCCCGAATGTCATGGACAAACGGCATGCAACGTGGCAGTACTCATCTATAAGCACCTCTCTATTAGAGATGTCGCGGGATTGCACAACATTCATCAAGTAAGTGATTAAAACACCCTCCTCCTGAGGCATCCAGCAGGGATCATGAAATATACGATATGCAGGCACATTATGAGTTAGTTGTGTCCTATTGGACAATCCTGGCGTAGTCTATAATCATACTATTAATATCATGATCCAAGTAAAGAGAACAACTAATAAAATATAACATTAAACATACCATGTCCATTCATCACATGCAATACACACTACCAACAATAAATAAAAGTTCGTAGTACATAAAGACATAATAGGGTACAATCAGTATGATACATAATAACAATACATTGCAGAATACAATAAAATCAAGATGATGTAGGTAGTGGGTCTAGTGTGTGACCCATACTAACTTAGCTCATATGAGGCGAGCTACGACGTCTTGATAGCCTTGTACCAATTCATCGGACAATAGCAAACCATGACGTGATAGGACCAACTACAAAACCCCTATTGATGCCGCCGTTCAAGCCAACGGGCATGTTTGCTCTAACTATAGTCGATCAAGAATATGGGATGTCAGGCCTAGATGACCCTTTCAAGCACAAAGAACTATGTGATTCATCTGAACTTAATACAGGGCCTATGCATTCCTGTTGACCTAACAATTGACGTCACATCTCTCGAGCTAGCCCAGGCAAGGTACATTTCATTATGGTATGGCGCTTGGTGTAAAGATCTCAAATAGAAGGTCGTATTTAGTCTTTGCATACAGCTAATAGCGCTTAGCAAGCCGGTACCTTTGTGCACATATCACAAAGATAATCTTGATTATAAACCACATATAATTATACAAAATCATAACTTATAGCCAGTAGCACACTATTCTGATCGCTTGGAGCTCTGGTCGCATGTGAGTAGGCATGAAAATATCATCGATTGATGGCTCGTCAAAGACATCTAGATTTTTTACGATCACCATCATAGTGTCGTGGCGCTCCTTGAGGTCATCAAATTTCTCCCTTACAAATTTTGCCGTGTATGGATGCTGAAAATGCCTACCAAGTTTGTTAGTTATGTTGGGCATGCATATCTATATGTATAGCTCATTTGTCAGCAAGTCCATTGTGTTAGCATCAAAAAGCATATGCATGAAGTGCTCCTCGACATCGAGGCCCTATATATTTGCCATGTCATTGCTAGCACCATCAATTGATGTACTCTAAGATATATCTGCATGGTATGGGAACCGTATTAAGAAGGAATGAGTACCTAAAAATCGCAAATAAGTACCATACAATAAGGCACGACCGACTGGTCAACGTTGCCTATACATACATGATGCCTTCCCAAGTCCAGTGTCTGACCATATGAAATTGCTTGGATGCCCAAGTCCAATAGGACATTTCAAAAAGTAGTGTTTGTAGCTCTTCTCTGTCGTGGCCATATTGACCGCATAAGGCCAACACAATATGCGCATATGGGGGGATCATACCTACTCATTTTTCAGCAAAACCATAACATTAATCTCATTACAATTTAATCAAATGATGAATACCTATTTTCATAGTACAACAAGGTTATACGAAATAAAGATACTGCACATTAGCATTTCAATAAGACACATGACTATTTAGACACCCGGTATTAGCACATAGCAACCGTAATGTTCAATACACACTTGGAGATGTGAATAAGTTCTAAAAAAGAACACGCACATCAGCACACATTTTACATATTAAGGTGGCATTTCGAATTCAATATAAACTTATTAATGCCTCTCAGCCCACATCTACTGTGCTAGATCATCCCAGAATTCAGACTATACTTGTATCTCTTGCTGGTTCAGGTGACTACGATGGTAAAAGGTCTCCCAGTCGAGGTTAAGTTCATGTTCTGGTGTCGTGAAGATGTTGTCATCCTAACTAAACTTACAAATGAAATTATGCGGTGCATAACATGCAATGACAATATCTGTCTGTCAGGTAATCATGTAGCTTGGCATACCCCAAGCTAGAATTTAGAACCTTTTCTTAAGAATCCCGAAGGTACATTCTATGGTGTTCCTCAATCGAGCATGGCGATGGTTTAACAACTTCTTTGGCCCACTATACATGGGGGTCCCATTGAATTATTGGAGGTGATTCTGGGATTATCTATAAGGGGATAAGAAACATATGTAGTTTGTTAAACCAGCATTGACGAGATAATAGTTCCCTAAATGAGAATATCAAAATTTGTTAGAATGAGATAAGCAGTAGTTGAACAATTTAAATTTGTATGTATGACACCTATATACGAATACATAAAGTTATGTGAATCGAAATATGATACTTGGTGGAGGAAATAGAAAGGCATGGTCACTTTGGATTGTGTTCAGCAAGACCCGTGCAACATTGGTACTCCCCTCCCAACCCACATACATATACGTAAATATTTGGTCAAAATTGGCTATGGCGAGAACATTTTGAGAGGCATTACCTATTTTGGAACGATATGCATTTTATCTGCGAGTGGGTACCCAAGCACACACTAATGTACCGTTGATTACCCCCATAGCACCTTGTGGATCAAATATGAGCAATTCAGGTACAAAGTATTATTAGATGGATTGCATAGTTAGAGTTGATCCTTTAAGTATTCCATACCTGCAAATACAGGAAGAAGGTGGGATTATATTGAATTTGATTAGGCATCTCGTTAAAATTTGGAGGAGTTTTTTGCTCAAGCGCTAACATATTTAGCGCCCTAATCACATGACATAGTATCGTTTCCAAGGAGTGTTGGAAACATTCAATGGTATTCCTTTGTCTCTGATGATAGACAACTATTTGCATGAACATTGCAACCTCCTCAGTCAGTTATGCCCAACATTGTTGTGTTTGAGGTAAAAGCCCACAACTGGTTAATTCATGGACCAATCTCATGAAGGTGGGCTTCGTCATGCACAAGTTATCATAGAATCAGTCAGGATGGCCATTCATTATCTCACCAACTTAATCCACTCCATGGAGTGTAAATGTATTACATGGCATTTTGTCAACATACAAGTTAGGCAACAAGATATCTTCAATGAATAATGCATTATTAGCATGGTCGGATACATGACTGGCAACTGTGCTTAGTGATCTGTCACTGAACTCCAACTCATTGTCATGCGGTGACATCGAACTCGAACTATTAGCATCTATTTAAAGAAACTAGTCATCATATACAATGTAAAATAAGATGGCATATCACTACATAGAATAGGCATACATAATAAAGTATCCTTACAACGAAGGATTATGAGTTCCTAAGTTAGTGATAAATAAGTTCAAATATACAAATGCATAACATAACTTCAAAAGACACTCCACAGATCGCACAAACAAGAAGTAAAAACATTAAATGAGATAAAATCGAACGTTGATAAGGGGAAGTGGAAAAGGTGTTAATTACCTCTGGATTCAGCCTAGACACGCCGCTCTCTGTCATCGAGTTGTAGAAAAAAATTTCTTATTATGGCACTTTGAAAAGCATTAATATCCCTTCCAAACAAGTGATCTGGTAGCCCTTCAATGCTCCTCAATGCATCAACACACTCGGCAATTGAGTTATAGGCTTTAGGCCTAATCCTCTCGGACTTGCCATCCATCTTGCCATTCCATTTCTATAGGACCTCCTCCAATTGATCCTATCTATCCCGAGCATAGAACTACGCTTTCTTACCCCTTGTCTGTCGTGATGAACCCTCATCCTGGGTGCCAACAGTGTCATTAAAGTTGTCATGTGATGAAGTTGAGCGTTTCGACTTACCAGTATTGCCTCAACTCACATTTTTGCTTCCACTATGGCTTCTGTCAGTGGCTAAATGGCGTTGAGCAGAGGACCTAGCATTGGAACCTAATGCAACATTCTTTGAGAACATCTCGGTACAATAATCATAATAGGATAACCTATGGTCTATCAACAAGGCATGGTCAGGGTGTTCCTATATGACGAAAAATAAGAACACTAAATGAATTGTATATAAAATTGTACAAAGAAAAGAGGACAAATGTACTGAGAGCCAGTACGCAATGCAATCCTCGATAGCTATGATCGTGTTTCAATCGTAATCCCAACCATAACTTATACCATTCGTTATCAATGACTAAAACATTCACTATGATGCATGGAGTCTATTCCATTTTGCTTAAGCTACTTCACCGTGTATGTATATGATGGATTTGGCTCCACATTCATCTTATGGCAAATCTTATTCCATGTGCACACTAAGAACATGATGGAAAAACGTTGACCAGCTTGGTATTTATTATATGCAAACTTTATTAACAATTTTTCATTTGTGAATGGCCACCTTACGTAGCCTAATCTACTACCCTCGGATTACGTGCTGTTTTAGCCGTTATCTCCAAAGGGAGAGGTATGACCGTATGGATCCATCTATGAAGGAGTTTTTTTTTTTTTTAATTGCATGCATAATAAAGTGTACATTGATATGAAAATATTAGCAATATTAAATGAAATATATGACATATATGTCACGGTCAAAGGGCAAGATTGTATAATTAATGTCAATATAGTTTCAGCAATGCGGACATAAAAGCAAATAAATTCAATCATATGCCTCATTTGTGAAGAATACAGATGATTAGGTGAAAGAATGGTAGAAGCACAAAGGTGGCAACTTAATACAACAATGAGCAAAAGCCGACTATATGAATCAAGACGAAGACATATAAGTTCTGACCGTCCAATGGGGGAAGTACTAACAGTACAAAGAAATTTGTAACAATTTTCATTGTCATAGCCAAACCAAATATTTTCATTACATTGATACCATTTTAATATACGTTTACCTGATCAAGTCCTGAGTACTAAGTTATTATGTACGAATACATATTAACCGAGAAATTCTGTTAAATTGTTGTTTACCATAAGACTACTAAGAATTGTAATGACAAATGGGATTTAATAAATCAAAGCGTCGACAATCCTCAAATCTTTGAGGTATATGAAAAGTTATATATATTTTAAAACATGAGACTTAAGTTTAAATATATTTCTAACCAAATATATATTGCACTTATATAAAAGTGCATATATATATATATATATATAAATTTCTTGGAATTTTTCATATATATTTAGTATGTAAGAAAAATTAATACAATTCTACTTTATTATTTATAAGTTTTGGCAACGGACATCTAAGCTTCTTCATACTATCAAAATTTTTCCGCACAGAAATTTTGTTACAATGTCTTATAATCATAATCCGTTATTATACATATTTAGGGCAAGATTGGTACCACATATTTATTTCCTTCATGCGTCTATACCAGTTAACAATATCATATACATATACACAATATATGTTCTTAATGTTATATTTATTTATATATGTGTACATCTAAACACGTACTATACTATTTGATTGAAAAGAATTAAGCTTATAATGTACATCTTTTTATCATAATAATTGCTAATCTGAATTGGTGCAGTAAAATTCTTTTTTACTTTCACAGTCATAATTTTGGTATATTTTATCTAGGTAATCTTTAAATATGCACACATTTATACTTATTTATTTGTTGTGAAGTTCTTTTTATTTAATCTATATATTTTCTATATTATTTAACGTAGTGTATTATATAACTAATTGATACTATTCATCTAATATGTATAGGTGCCCAACTCATTTTAGTACAATATACAAACAATATAAGTAATATATATTTCTCATCATATTTATACATACATATATATATGGATACACATATTCCTGTGTAGTAATTGTAATGGGTATAGGATTTGAGTGTACCTCCTTTTTTATATACCTTCTTTCTAAAATCGGTATTTATGCACTACATTTTAAAATTGTGTAGCGTACTCTATTCTCATTATGCAGCAATATTTTTTTATATCTTTTATAGTACATTTTCATTGAATAAAATTCGAATATATTTAGTCAAATGTATTTTGTATTACAAGCATTAAGTACACAAGCAATATTGCTTGTTACCTTTTTTTTAATTGATCATTGTCCACCTTTTCATATTGTCCGTATATTTTAATACGTATTATTAATGTATGGCTCGTTCATAACTTATACCCATTGCATGCTTATATAAATTATCTATACATTAATTCCTATATGTCCACATTTTATTTTATTTTTTATGAACTACCTTAAAGATCCATCATAATGTGAGATATATATATAATTCTACGTACATATCCATTTAAAAAAATTATATATGTATACATATATATATATATATATATAACGTGATAGGCTTGTAAACATTGCATGTCAAAACAACTAATGTACATAAAATGCAGTGATTAAAAAAATTCCAAACGGCATGCTAAGTATATAGATATACACTAATGCACAAGGCTAACTTGAATACAATCTTGGTAATCACAATGTCAATATACACAAAAAAAAAAAATCCCAAAAAATTTGGCCATTTTAATATAACGAAACATTTCATTGTCATTGGTCAAGAGCCAGTATACAAACGATTGTGGAGGGTCCTATAATACACTGGTTTATAACATTTGCAGTTAGCTGCCCAACCCAAAATAAAAAAGAAGAGACTGAAGACAGCATATTTTCGTTCAACAAGGACCACAACATGAGAGTGGTACAGCAGGCATCTAATAGGGCATAATGCATTTAGGGGAAAGCATTAGTTAAAAAATGTGAGATACACACTTATGGGACCACACCAACAATAAAGACAGAGGCACATCTCTTGTTTAAGTACAGGATGTCACTCCCAACCAAAACAAAGACAAAATTAGCCAAGCCTAAACCTTATGCCAACCTGACTGAATGACAAGGGAATTAAGCACTCTGCTTTGACAAGCTCAATAGCTTCCAAAGGCCAAAGATATGATAAGTGCATGTATGAAACATCCAGTGGGGCAACACAGGGATATGAGAATGCGACATGGCTTAGGGGAACTACATATGACCAAACATAAGCTCATAATGGAGACACAAAGCACCAATTTTCTTAAACGTGTAATACGCACAAATACTAAAACAGGGTAACTAATACTACTATTTAAAAATTGCCACCAGTGGACTTCAAATACAAAGACTAATAGCTTTCCCCTAATGTTGACACTAAACACTACAACAGTAATGGAACTATGCTGCCTAGACATAAAAGGACATTGACTCAAACAGTCATGGGAGTGACAACCTGTTTGACATCTAACAAAATGAAGAACTAGGGAGACCACAGGTTGGACATTGAAGAACAGAAACAGCAGATACCACTATACCAGACTGCCCAGAGGAAAAATATATAACCTATACGCATTAGCATTCTTTCTTAACCATCATATGCTATGCAATGCAACATAAAACTGTTGCAAATTTCAAAAACAGCTTCTGAAATATCAAAAAATGCAGGCCAATATGCAATCATTAGTAGTCACCATGGGGGAATGACTTACTTCCCCATTTTTCCCCAAGCATGATGCTATAGAAGTTAGTAAAAGGTCTATAGAGGCTACTAATGGCAATCTCATACCAAGGAACCACACAAGAACATCTTATCAATGGAAACTCAACAAACAAGGGAACAAAAAAATCAAACCATAATCTCAGAAGCAATAAGAACATAGAAATAAGGCAACATATGGCACTAAAACACAATAAATACAAATAAGAACTCAACAAACAAGAGGCTTAAACAAATAAATGTTAGTACCACTTACGGATGAACTTAAACAAGTATGGGATGGGGATTTCAAATGAGGTGTTGACACAGACTTGGAAGATTTTTGGGACTCACTGAAGTTGTCCCCAGAAGAGGAAGAGGAACCTGCTAAGTTTCTAATGTTCAGTATTAATACGAAACATGTCCAGTTGACTTCAAGATGAGACTGTGGTCAAGTATATATCAGACTTGGATAGTAAATACCTATCGTTGTTCTAAGATTCACTTCAAACCAGTGTCGGTAGTGTGCTTTTGCAGCAGAAGTATAAGGGTAGTGGTTAAGTTTTGCAATGCAAAAAGAGTAGGGTATAAATAATGCTTCCCTCTTACAATGTGGGAGGGTGAGTGGCTATGTGCCAAATGTAGAGGGGAGTCTGAATTTAAAAAGAGTTGGCATTATGAGTAATAATGTGTAGATGTATTAGGTGTAATAGTTTTATGATAAGACTCCTTGCACAAACTCAGAATACAGCACAATACTAAAGAGGAAGATGAGGTGTACGCAAGTCAGATGAACCACGTGCTAGAGAAAAAACCATGCAGTGCAAAGGATGCTTTCCACAAGCATTCATAAAGAATTCAACTTTATTAAAGCTAACAATAGGAACAGGGGAAAAATCCAGATGAGATGTTGATGTCAGTAAAATAAAGCCAACCAAATTACCATACATAGGCCATGCTAAAAACTTCTTCACAATATTCAAACAAAAATGATAAATATGATAAATCAAGCCCCCACCCATACCAATGTTATAGACAGGTAAAGTAATGATCAAATGCACATACAGAACACATAGATACAACATACAAAGTATGCAAGCAACAACCTAAAAGCAGGGCAGCTTCCAGCTATTCGAAACAAACGACAAGGAAAGACATGCAGATCCTGAGGGCTAACTCGTACCACATGAGCAAAACAAAATTTACTAAATGCAACAAAAAATGGCTTACTACACATGGAGGGACCAATATCTCAAGGTATTCATTTGATAGGTGTAGACATATAAAATCAATTCTTATAACAACAATAGACCAAACCAAATCTGACCATATTTTAACAAAATCTTCACAATTAGAAAAAATGAAATTGGAGATCCCCATCGCTAACAAATAGACATTTCAGCCATCCTTATAGAGAAATGTAGATGAACAAAAAAGACACAAGCCATACATACACACAGCAAGAAGTCTCAAAAATCAACAACCCTATAATTCAACAATAGTTTTTTTCCCTTAACCCCACCATCTCCAAAAAAAATACCCATGCTTCCAAAGGACAGAATGCATAAACAAAAAGCGTACACGCACAAATAGAAATGCCCATTTCAATTAATCGCTACACAAACACAAGTCTTACCTAGCAGGATGTTAAATAAGGGAAAAATAATGCAAATTATTGAAGAATCCATGCCTTAACACCCATGCGCGCAGTCGCGTAGTGAGCCAGCGAGCATAAGCCGAAATAACAGAATATGCGTAGCAAAGAGCACCATTCGGTGCTCAAATCACAAGGGTTAAAACCAACAATTTCGGCCATATTTCATCACAAATCATGGTCATTTCTACATATTTCACAGCGGGGAATAGGGTTGAGGAGGAGAGAGGGGAGGGAAACAGTTAGTCGAGAGGAAAAAGAGAGAGAGACGAAAGATTTGAGAGAGTGGGGCGACAAAGGTTGGCATGTGTCAGGGTGTGAGTGGGAAAATGTGAAATTAAGCAGGGTTTTGGTAAATAAGGGAAAGGGCCTAGGGGTTTTTTGGAATTTCCCATGCTGGAAAACAGAGGGCCATGTTTGGCCTTGTTTCCTAGAAACAGCTCCGTTTCGGAGAAACACGAGCAAACAAAGCCTGAGTTTCCTTGCAGTCAAACTTGAGATAAATTTCTAGAAACATTCTCTTCAATAAAATAGTTACTGAGACCCAGCAAATGTGCAAAAGAGAGTATCATTATCAGCAAGATTCAACTCAACAAAGGAAAATAAAAACCGGCCAGCAGCAATAATCCATATAGATAATCACAAAGGAGACTCCAGCAGATCAAACTAAAAGTTTTCCAATAAACAGGCAGCAATTAAATTTACCGCTAATGATCATCCACCATCAATCACTGATGCAACCAAAAAAAACCAAAAGGCCAACAGTTTCCAGCAGCCAAGATGTTTGGTATCACAGTAATTCATCTAACTAAATTGGGCCCATTAAAAGCTTCCAAGAAAACCCTTTCCATGCAGCCTCTAAAAGTTTGGCACACAGTTTGCGTAATTGTGTGTGTTTATACATATCAAGAAACACATATAGAGTTCATCTCACATTTTTCCCATTTTTCCCATCTCAAACTCCTATTAGTTCAACTAATATTATCAAATAAGGTAATTTATATTTTAAGACGTACTACTTTAACATTATTCTAAATTATTTATCTACTAGTTTTTCACAAAACGTGTGAAAATTTGAAGCAAAATTACATCAAACTAATCATTTCAAAAGTCCAATTTCCTAGAACTCCATTTTTTCAGTTATTAAGTTATTTACATTAGGATTATTCCATGTCTTCAGATAGCCTTTCACCATAGCATATATGCTTATAAACTTTTGAAAAACAATAACATGAAAATGATGAGGTAATGACGGTAAATAAAGCAAAATTTTCATGATACATCCAGTTTTGAGTGGCTTTTGTGCAAATTTGGATCAGATAATCAATTCTAAACTGTTAATGCAAATGAATATACAGAAAAATAAAAATGGAAACAAAACACAAGGGTCAGTAAATTGTGAATAAAACATATAGAGTAATTCAGGGAGTTAAACTGTTACGTACAACTTAACACGACCAGACTTAGAAGTTCTAGCGATTAGGGCTGCCTGCTAATGAGATATTACTCTGCTCATATGCTAGCTCTACTACAGACATTACTTATAGAGGATTCTCCCACAATTCAATGAGGCCATGGCCTCAACCTATCCCCCCCTCCTGTTTGAGAACCATATTCAATCTCTTGCACATTTCTTTGGTATGAACATCTGAGGAAGAAATGTGCTTGTGATGGACTGGTCAAAGCATTAAGCATTTTAGAGAATAAATGCAAGGAAAGGGTCTCTAGTTTATTCTGACCCCTTGGATCGATAGCATTGATGTGGGGAGATGCACGCTATTTATGGAAGCATGAGATAAATCGCAAGCCTGGATTTCAAATCTGGGAAGGTGTGAAGTGCGTGAATTGGGGAGAAAGTGATAAAAACAAAAAATAAGGAATGATTGTTTCACTAAAGATTCAGCTAACATATTCCAAGACAATCCAGTTATTTATAGAAAGAGATAGCCAACGAATTTTGTGATTAAGCCCTAATTATCAACTAGAAATAGCCACACGTCGACATCGCCATTAGCCGGCTAGTTATCTGGAATCTGACCAAGACGACGTCGTTCCCACTAAAAGGGACGGCGTTGTATCCTTATTTAGCCCCATATGACAAGACCTAACTGGGAAATGACACCATTTTGATGCAGTGTTGTTTAACTAGAAATAGAAATTGAAAAAAAGAAAGAAGGAAACGTGTTTCTCACAAGCCTGTACTGCGATGCATTAGCGTGATTCCTTCCTTCCAAAATATAAATAACATTTGGTGTATCAATATATTTTCTTATGGTACAAATTCTTTAAATTATTATAAATTATATCTCACAAATATTTTCTGATCTCTTTGGTTATTTCGTAGGTCATTCCAAAATTGCCTTCTGTGTCTTTTGTTTTTTATTTGTAGCATGAAGATTTGTTATACAATGCATCATGAATTGCATATGCATATTGTTCATGACACAGGTTAATATGCTTAATTTGGATATTTAGGTTTGATTGACGTATAAACTCATATTTTCTTAAGACATTATTTTATTTTTGGAATCCAGTCCAACAAATGCAATTGAAATACCAAGAACTTGTGCTTTTACGTTTTATCAAAATATTTTTCAACTCCCAAAACAATCCCAAAATGTATACACATTTTTCAATCTTCCTCTTAAAATACAAACGCCATGTTTGGGAGCGTTATCCCAAAACAAGCGTATTCTGGGAGAATGCTCTCAGACATACAATGTCATTTTTTCCTTTTCTTCTACAGTAATGTCCCCAAAAAACCCTTCACCTTCCCCCATGTTCACAAGATTGGCCTTTCATTTAACATTCCCCAATGCCTTGACTCTCCCCAGCCTTCTGTCTCCATGCCCTTTCTTATCTCCTTCTCTGCACACTTTTCCCTTCCCCAAATTTTTCTCTCAACTCTCCATGCTCATTGATCTCCACGCTTGCACAACCCTTTCTCCTCTTCCCCAAATTTTTTCTCTCCACACTCATAGATCTCCATGCTCACACAAGCTTTCTCCCCTTTCCCC
>JACGDI010001506.1:828638-887709 GCA_014898725.1 Jacaranda copaia | reverse complement strand
GTCCTGCTAATGTTTCTTTCACATTTGTGAGCTTTTGTGAGCTTTAAATTTAGGAGTACATGTCAGATTTCATTTATGTTTATTTTTCCCCCTTCCTTTGTGATAGCTCGATGAACTTGTGCTTCTATTATTGGCAAAACATAGTACTCCTTTTATTGCTAGTGGCAGTGAGCATATTTGTTAGTGTTCGATTGCTGTTTCATTTACCTTTGATGTTGGGCCTGCATATAGGGAGCTTATATGAGAACTTTGGTTGTATTGCCCTCAGCATTTGGATTTTGTCTTCAGAAACTATAAGGCATGGAGTTTTCTTTTATGGGTTGTTGAGGGTAGATAATGATGCTTCTTTATGTTTAGATTCACTTTGGGCCAATAATTTGTTCCTTTGTGACTCTAAGGTGTTGTATTAGTTTGAATGGAGGGTTTTCTATCCTCATTTTTTGACTAACACAAGGCTATATTTTCCTTTTACTTGAGGTTATTGCACTATTTTTCAAATATGGGTGTTGTTATAGTTGTCAGAATATGCTTTTGCTTTATATGCATGTGAACCTTGTTTGGCATATGTTACTATGTGGCAGCCTTGGTTTATTGTCATTAAGGCTGCAGCCAGTGAGTTTTCTGGATTCCCAGCATGCTACATTATGCAATTTTGTTCCATGTTTGCTTCCCTAATTTGTTCTTATATCCTGCACTTCATGTTTTCCTATCAGATTAGTCATATCATGATGTAAAGCTTGTTACTTTATCGTTTACTGGCACACTATTAACCCGTTAACATGAGTCCATCTATAAATACATGTCTTCCACTTTTAGTCTTTCCCACTCAACACATTCACATATCCCACATATAGCATTTGAAGAAGCCCTCTTTCCCAAATTGCCTTTCGTTTAGTAAACTGCTTTTGTATATCTCAACTGTCGGAGTAAAGTCTACCCATATACCTCTGATCCCTCAAACCCTCTCGAAAATGGGAGGTACAAAGAATGTATTCACACAGCCTTTTAATTCACATATTCTAGCATTTTGTATAGTTAACTAAGCCCTGCCAAATCAGTTGCTCCTACAAGCTCTTTCGAGGATAATTTATCTACCTCAACTACCAAGTCTAAGGCTGTGTCCATACTTGTAATACATTCCCTAATCAAAAGTTCTTGTAATTTATCAATAAGTTATTCCTATGGCACTTACGATGTTTAATCCCTTTTGTGCTTTGTTCATTGGCTTCCATTTTGAACAATGTTCTTCATGTTATTTGTATGTGGTGTTTAGTGTATTACGTATTTTCAATGTTTTTATGTGCTTGTTCATATGCTCTTCCCTTTGATCTTCACTGTTTGAGCTATTAGAATATTTGGCATCACTGTTGGGGTTTCTCTATGCCAAAAATGGAGAAGTAAGTCATTCCCCCGTGATGACCACTTTGGATTTGATACTTTAAAGTATTTGTTGGGCTATTTTATGAAATGGTAGTGATGTTCTGCATCTATCTCATGTTGCTGTCCACGTTTTAGTTTTGTCCATATATTAAGTGTCCACATTTCCATATCTTGATTAGGTTGGTTCTATCCCCCAATTTCCATCTTCACTTCTATCCAGCCACAATCACTCCCTGAATATCTTTGGTCACTTTAAATTGTATCTTCTGATGCTGTCTATCTGCCCTGTGAGTTGCTGTCCATATGTCCAAAAATTGTTCAACAGGGCATTTTGTATTTTGTATCCTTTTTCAGTTTATTTTACTATTAGATGTGCAGGGTGTGATGTTTAGATTGGTTATGTTTACTGTACGTTTAGTTTGGTTTACACATGGTATATTTCAAGTTCAAGCCCATGGCCATGGCACAATGTTGGTGTGCCATGGCTGTTAACCAGTTCTTGGTAACCATTTTTTAGCACCTAGTTACCAATTGAATCAGAGTTGGCTCTCTTGCATTCTGTCACTATTGGATCACTGTGCATATATGTGTCTTTGGTGCCATCCCAGCATGTTCCTACGGCTGGGGTGGATGGGAGTGATTGTGGATAACTAAAAATATGATGGTGATTTAGTTGGATCACATCATATTGTGTTGGTGTGGTCTTACAAGTTTCCATCAAACATTATTTTTCCTAGTTTCTTCTTAACTTGATGGTTGAGCAGGACCTTTTTTACTTGTAATTAGAGGAGAATAAGATGTATTTGTAGGGCCACAACCATGGACATACCTTTAACAAATGTTATTTTTTGTAATTTGGAATTTATAGCATTAGCGTGTATTTATTTATTTCTTTTGTTTTTTTTCGGTATCATCAATTGCAATTCTTACTTTAATATGGTATATGGACTGAACTAATTATGTATACTTTGTAGTATTTGTAGTACGAGCAACACGTATGATGAATATTAAATTATGAATTTTCATTTTTAGCCAATAATTTCACATTTTCGAATAAAAGTATGTTCAAGTTTTTATAAACTTTTGCTTATTAAATATATCGAACCTTCACGAAAGTTTCCTTCGCACATAATGTATACTTTCACATTTTTCTTGTCAAATAACATAAAAAAAATATATGATTAAAAGTTAATAATATTACGAAGAAATCCATATGTAAATAAAAGACGAAAAAAATATGAATACACATAAATATATATATATATATATATGTAAACTACCTTGTATTTAGTTGTGTGCACTGAAAAAATTATTATAAAATCCATTTATATTAAAAATAATATTATTTAATTTTTATATCAATCAAATATTGGCCCATAATGTCAATCCATACATGTAAATGTATATGAAAGAACTATATATAGAAATTGGATCATAAATTCGGATGATAGATTACAGTGACTTAAAAAATTATAAGCTAAAGTAGAAGCAAACTATATCATGAAGATGTTAATCACATGAAGTAATAGGTTAGCTACACATATGATTTAGAATATTATTACATGTATATATATTTGACAGTACATATAAAATGTGTACTATATTTACATTAAGGACTAATTACAAGTACCCCCTTTGAGAATTGGCCTATTTACGCAATAACCCAGAAGTGTGATTAAATTATAAATATCCTCCATCAAGTTTTGCTCCATTTTACATTTTTTAGAATTTGTTAGCTTCCATCCAAAAAAAAGCAGCCGTCATCTAAAAGTTTGCATGAAAATTCGAAAATACCTCATAGTTATTGTTATGATTATTTATAATATAAAACTACCCTTGGATGTATTTATTAATTTTTTTCATACCACAAGGATGTAATTTTAACATTATTTAAATTACACATAACAAATTGATATATATTTTATTAACTATTTAAATATATATCTTGTTTATATTTAATTAAACTATTTATTAATTAACAAGAAAAATAAGTAAGAAATTAAAAAAATAAATATTAAATTCATCTCTTACATAAAATAGCTTTTATAATGATTAGTGATATCAAAATAATAGGTATTAATAAAATATTTTAATTACATTAAGATGAGAAGAAATAGAATATGTAAAATATTAAAAAATAAAATAAAAATCTATTATCTTATATAACCATAGTTTGAATAATTTTAAATTATATATTTTGTAATATTAAAATAAAAACACATCTAAAATATTATAATGATAGTTAGTTCAATTTATTTATTAATAAAAATAAAAAAATTAGTATCCAACATACTGATAATTAATTAATAAAAGTCTAAAAACTAAAAAAATTGAAAATATCTAAAATAATATATATACATTATTTAATTTATTTAATTGTATTAAATGGAAAATATATTTATTAATTGAATTACATGTTCTATAATATTAAAATAATAAATACATATTAAATAATTTAACCAAATGAATTAGTAAAATAATAATCATATCTAAACAAAATAAATTATTTAAATAACTAATATATCTATTTAAAAATAAGATAAAAAATATAAAATACTTTATTAATTCAAGACAAATAGGTGAAAATTGTATATTTTAATTTTGTGATATATGTAGACCTTGTTGTAATTGAAAAAAAATTTAGAGGGGTATTTGTAATTAACCATTACATTAATTATAATACACACAACACCTCTATATGTAATTTATACATATATGTGCAAATATGTATAAATAGGTTACGGATTATAAAAATTAACTATTGAGATTTAGGGGTACTGATTACAATATTTCATATGAGTAGTTTTAAGTTCTTTGCATACTTAACATGGACAATATTAATGGTCTTCTCATGCATTATATAACATGTTTCGCACTTTGAATTCTATGTAATCTTTATGGGACTGTTACATGATAAGCTCGTTCATAGATGGATCTTCATGGTTATAACCCATCATATGGAGCTGACTGATCATACCATACCCAATCGAGGGGTAGTAGTAGGTCAAGATATGTGCGATGGCCATTTGCTAATGAGAATTGTTGGTTGAGTTTGCCTATGACGAATACCAAGCTGGCCAACTTCTGTCTACCACGTTCTCAGTGTACACGTGGAATAAGATTTATCATAAGATGAATGTGGAGATACAACCTGGATTTACCTACTCGATGAAGCAACTTAAGCAAAAATGGAATAGACTCCGTGCATCGTGGTGAATATTTCATTCACTGATAACCAATAGTACGGGATACAAATGGGATCATAAGTGGAACACGATCATGGGTAACGAGGATTGCATCGCCCACTGGCTTGTGGTATACTTATGTTTTAATATTTGTAATTTTTTAATCACGTACTAGTATAATAACGCTATTTTTGGTGTTGTAGAAGCACCCAGATCATGCCTCCTTGATGGACTATTGCTTACCATACTACGATTACTGTACTGAGATGACCAAAGGTAATACGAGTTGGTTAAAACGTTTAGCTTCATCAAGTGATGATGTCGATAACACCACTGGTACTCATGGGGAAGGTTCATCCCAACAGAGGTAAGGCAAAGAGAGGAAGTTCTATGCAAGAGAGTGGCAAGATCACTTGGAAGAGGCCCTAAACAAATGGAATGGCATGATAGATGCAAAGTCTGAGAGGATTGGGCCTAAAGCCCAATTGTCTATTTCTGAGTGTGTTCAGGCACTGTGTCTCCTAGAAAGCCTACCCAACCACCTATTTAGGAGGGCTATTAATTCTCTTCAGAGTGCCACGATGAGGACATTCTTTCTACAATTGGATGATAGAAAGAGGCACCTATGGGTTGAGTCCCTAAGCACTTAATCCAAATGCCATTTTCCCTGTCCCCCCTAATGATCTACCATTTTTAAGTACTTATGTCGGTTGTCTGTGTGATTTGTCCTTTTTTGTTTCATTAACTAATGGCTTGATGGTATGTACGACCTTATCGTCACCGAACTTAGTAGTATTTAATCGCATCTGCTATGGATTTCTATGACATGACACCGTACTATATCGTTATCAACTTTTATATTGCCTATGATGCTTGCTTTCTTTACATAGATGGCCAGTGGATTGAGCTTAATGCCACCACATGATGATGAGTTGGAGTTCAGTGAAGAATTACCTAGCACATTTGGCAGTGATGTATCTGACGGAGTTGACGATCTATTATTCATTACAGATGTCTTGTTGCCTAATCTATACATCAACAAAGTACCACGCAACACATCAATGCTCAGTGGGTTGGATTGGGTTGGCGAGATAATGGATGGCCATCCTGATCGATTCTATGAAAACATGTACATGACAAAGCCCACATTTATTAGCTTGGTCCATGAATTAACCAGTTATGGGCTTTTACTCAAATACAACATTATCGGGTATCACCAACTGAGGCGGTTGTAACGTTCATGCAAATAGTTAGCTGTCGTTAGAGACAGAGGAATACCATGGAACATTTCCAACACTCATTGGAGACGGTCAACCGCCATGTATATTGTGTGATTAGGGCATTGAATTTGTTAGAGCCTGAGCTCATAACTCCCCTAAATTTTAATGAGGTGCCCAATTAGATTCAATCCAATCCTAACTTCTTCTCATATTTTTAGGTATGAGATAGATAAAGGATCAATTTTTACTACACAATCCATTTAATGAGTTGTTGTACATGAACTGGTCACATTTATTTGCAGAGTGCTATAGGGGCTATCAACGGCACATTAGTGTGTGCCTGGGTACCTGCTTGTAGACAAAATGCATTTTGTTCCCGAAAAGGGAATATCTCTCAAAATGCCTCGCGATATCTAACTTTGATCAAATATTTACGTATGTGTATGTAGGCTAGGAGGGTAGTGCAGATGATGCATGGGTCTTACTAAATGCCATCCAAAGTGACCTTGTCTTTCCATTTCCACCACCAGGTATCACAAATCAATTGTAATAACTGTACATATTCATATATCTATGGCATATAATATTTTTATTGTTCAACTCCATCCCAGTCTTTATCAACAAAAATTAACGATTCCCCATTTAGGAAAATATTACCTCATTGATGCTAGCTTCACGAACTATATGTGCCTCTTATCCCCATATAGACAGTCCTGGTACCATCTCCAATAATTTAAAGGTACCCCTGTATATAGTAGGCCAAGGGAGCTGTTCAACCATTGCCACACTTGACTTAGGAACACCATAGAACATACCTTTGGGATTCTTAAGAAGAGGTTCCCAATTCTAGCTGGGGGTTTGCCTAACTACATTGTCACCTGACAGATTGATATTGTCATTACATATTGTGTGCTGCATAATTTCATTCGTAAGTTTAGTCGAGATAACAACATATTCGTGATATTAAATCATGAACTTGACCCCGACTGGGAGACCTTCTACCATAGTGGTCACCTAAACCAGTAGGAGATACAAGCATAATCTAAATTCTAAGATGGTCTGGCATAATAGATGTGGGTTGAGAGGCAATAATGAATTTATACTGAGTTTGAAATGCCAACTTAATAGTTTGTATATATGTTCATGCACGTGTCCTATTTCAGAACTTATTAATTTCTCTCAGTGTCTACTGAACATTATGATTGCCATGTGCTAATATTGGGTGTCTGAATAATTTTGTGTCTCGTCATTTGCTACTCTGCATTATCTTTATTTTGTATAATTTTGTTCTACCCATTGCATAATAGTATTCATTATTTTGAAGCAGTTGCAATGAGATAATTATTATGGTTTTGCTAAAGGATGAGTAAGTACGATCCCCTCATATGTGCATGTAATGCCAGTCCCATGCGAGTCAATATGGCCACGACTGAGAGGAGTTATGGATATTATTTTTTTAGATGCCCTGCTACACTTGGGCACCCAGGCAGCTTCATATGGGTAAACACCGGACCTAGAGAGGCATTTGGTATGTATAAGCTCCTCGATCACTCAATCGTGACTCATCTCATGGTATTTATATGTTATAATTAGGTATTCATTCATTCTTGATACGATTCTCAAACTATGCATGTACCTCTCAGGTAGCATCGGTAGACAGTACTAATAATGACATGGAAAATATATGGGGCCTCGACGTCAAGGAGCGGTTCATGCATATGGTTCTTGATGCTAACATAATGGACTTGCTCATAAATGAGTTGTACATGCAAATATGCATGCCTGACATAGCTAACAAACTTGGCATGCACTTTTAGAGTCCATACACGGTAGAATTTGTTAGGGAGAAATTTGATGACCTTAAGAAACGCCATGACAAAATGAAGGCTATTGTCGAAAATTCAAAAGTTTTCTTTGAGCCATCAACCATTGATATTTTTGTGCCTACTCATATGCGATCAGAGCTCCAAGCAATCAGAATAGTGTGCAATACCATCTCTAAGTTATGATTTTGTATAATTATATGTGGTTCCATAGCAAGATTATCTTTATAATGTGTGCGCAGAGGTACCAACTTGTTGAGCACTATTGGCTGTATGCAGAGACTAGATACGACCTCCTAGTTGAGATCTTTACATTGCGTGCCACACCATAATGAAATGTATCTTGCCCGCACCAGCCCGAGCGACATAATGATAGATTATTGAGTCGGCAGGAATACATAAATAGGCTATCAGGTTAAAGTGGATCATATAATTCTTTGCAATTGTAGGGGTTATCTAAGCCTAATATCCCACATTCTCGATCTACTAGAATTAGAACAAACATGCCAGTTGGCTTGGATGACATCATTGATAGAGGTTCGACAGTTGGCTCTGTCACGTCATGGTCTGCTATTGTTCGACGAATTAACAGAAGGCTATCGAGATGTCATGGCTCACCTCACATGAGCCAAGTTAGTATGGGTCGCACACCGGACCGACTACCTACATTATCTTGATCGTGTTGTATTATGCAATGTATTATTATTATGTCTATCAGACTAACTATACCCTATAATGTCTTTATGTACTGGTCAACTTCATATTATTATTGGTTGTGTGTATTGTACGTGATGAATGGACATGGTCAGTTTAATTTTAAATTTATTGGTTGTCATTTATTTCTTGGATCACGATATTAACAATATGACCACAGACTATGCCAGGATTGTCCAATGGGAGATGACCAACTTGTAATGTGCCGGCATATGGTATATTTCATGATTCCTACTGGAGCCCTCAAGAGGAGGGTGTCCTCATCACTTATTTGATAAATATTGTGCCATCCCGCGACATCTCTAATAGGGATGTGCTTACAGATGAGTGCTCCCACATTGCACACTATCTGTCCAAGACATTTAGGAGGGAAAAGGACAATTGATGAGGTGAAAATGAAGATTTAACAGATGCGTGGCTGCTACTGTTCATTTATAGAGTACATGTCTATACCTGGGCTGTAGTACAATGCTGACACCATGGTTGTGCATGTTAATGCATAGTACTAGGCGCATGTTGGGAATGTAAGTTGAATTTACCATTTTCATCATTATACATAATGTAGCATACATATATATAGATAATAGTTCTCATTGAAAATTGTAATTTACCTTGTGCAAGAGACTATCAGGCAGAGCTATTTTCATGTATTTGGAGAGCCCCTATACCTCCCACTACGTTATATATTTACTAATGGTCGTGCAGCTGACCTATCTAATGGTGGGTCGACATGAGATGCATCAGCACCCGCTACTGGCATGTAGAACTTTTGTCAAGTTCAATAATTTCACACATACGTGAAGGCTCCATCTCATATGACCCCCCCTACCGACTCCTATCATGATGTTTCATTTATATGTTATGGATTATTTGCACACATAGGTAGTAATGTTAGAAACTCTAATATTTAAATTCAACTTATTACGACAAGGATACATGGTACAATATTTATGTTTGCTCTACATTATGTTATGCTTTATAATTTAATAATTATATTGCGACAGTTCATATTCATATGTTGTAATTATTAATTTCCTTCACCCTTATTCAAGCACAATTCGATTTTAGGTGTATTTTCTTTTTGTTTTTTTTTTTTTGTGCATTTCCGTCATAATTTTTTTTGTCACAATATGTATGAGTATGACTTGCTTTTCAATATAACATAGAAAAATGTACAATATAAAGCGTAATAATAATCACAGTTATAACTAATATTATAAAAGTTTGTTTGCTTGCATTTCCCCAGAATGCCACCGTTCTGAGGAAACAAGGCCAAACATGGCCTCCCTTTTCCACCATCTGAAATAACATAAAACCCCTTGGCCGTCCTTTCCCATTATTTACTACATCCCACTTTGATTTCACATTCTCCCTTTCACACCCACACCCCTTGCCACATACACATCATGCCATTATCACTTTACTACTACTACTACTACTAATAATAATAATAATAAAATAATACCAATAATAATAATTATTATTATAATAATTCTTGTTGTTATAATAATAATAATAATAATAGTATTCATTTTTATTATTAATAAAGATAATTGATAATAATACTAATTATTATTATTATTTTGGTAAATATTCTTTTATTATAATAATAAAAGTATTAATGATATTTATAACGTAAATAGCATTAATAATAAATAAAACAATAATAATAGCAATACTAGTAATGGTAATGGTATTCGTAATTATAATAATATTAATTATATTTATAGCGTAACTAATATTAATAATAAATAAAATGATAATAATGCCAATATTAGTAACGGTAATAGTTTTCAAGTAGTATTAGTAATAATAATAATTAGTATTATTATTAATAATAAATATATTAAAAATAATAATGTTAGTAATAATATTATGAATAATAGTTACTATAAGTATACTACTACAACTAACAACAACAACAATAATTCTTATTCTTATTCTTATTAATAATATTATTATTACTAAATATATTTTTAATAATATTATTATTATTATCAATAATAATTACAATTAAATAAATTTTCAACTAGCAAACAAAACTCATAAAATATTATAATACAAACCCACTTAATCATTACATCAATCATTACAAACTTATAACATAATCATATCTCTTCAACATTTATACGTATATATACATAATATTTTTAATTAATATCCTTACAATTAAAAAAATTCTTTAATATCAATTTTCACCCCTAAACACCAACACTAAAGTAATGATGTGACATTTACAGTAAAAAATACCCCATTAAAAACATATTCAAACGTATCAAAACTCCCAAACCCCTTTTTTACTATTTTTAAAAACAATAACCAAACATCAATCACATTCCCCAACTTTCATTTCACATTCTCTCACAAATCCTTCATTATTCATTCTCCCAAAACACTGAATAAACACATAATAAAATCAAACAAAAATATATCCAAACAAAGTAAAAAAATTTATATCCAAAAAATTCCTCTCAAAACAATTTTAAAATTCTTTACACCCTAAAAACCACACCTACCTTCTCATTTTTTCACGCTATCCTTCACACCACTCATTCATTTATCACTCTCTCACTTCACTCATATATATATATATATATATATCCATACTAATATATATAGCATAACATTGCGGGACCCACAATTGTGCAATTCTAGCTAAATGTCAAATTCTTAGAATTTTAAGTTTTTTATTTCAGTTGAAAATTTTTCAATGGTTGTTTATTTACTTTTATATTTCATTTTAATATGATCAACTTATCTATTATAACTAAAATATCATGTTGTATTTATCCAAAATTGCATTATAGATTTCTATTTTATAAAATAATTCAAAAAATATCTATCATCATATTTTTATCTCACTAAATAAGTTTGTAGTTTGAAAAATATTTTATAAGCATCGTATTAAGTACTCTTATCACAATTCTATCTTATAAATTTAATTTATCACAAGATTAATAGATAAATATTTTATTTATTTTATATATAAATTTTGTTATTTTACAATTATACTTTTTTCATTTTATTTCTACATTATTCGTAGTACAATCATATTAAATTGTAGGATTTCTTTCCCCAATTAACATAATATAATGATGTTTCTTTTTTTATTTTGATTAATTTAAAGTTCATTTCATAGAAAATTTTAAATATTTTTTCAAACACATCTTTACCTTGTTTTTGTTTTGTTTTTATTCTAAATCAATTAGACACTTTTTTGATACATTTAATATTTTATCAATGTTATTACCTTTTTATTTCCTCTATATTTATTTAAAACTAAAGTTCTTATGGCCAATTTAGGATTGTAATTTTTATATTGCATAAAAGTATCAGCATAAAGTACTTTTTTATTTCAATTAATTATATTATATATTTATTTTTAATACAATTTTCAAATATTTGTATATATTCATATCAGAATTTATCTTTGATATTAAATTTCTATTTTACTATTATTTTAGTTGCAGCTCTCTTGATTTATCTAAATAAAAAATATATATTTTATATTTGAATAATGTACCTCGAATAATGTGATGTTAGGAAATATTTAAAAAATTATAATTTTATTAAGGTGTTGGAATTATTCCAATTTTCTTATCAAATAAATGAAGAAATACTATATATTTTTCTATATAAAATATTCATTAAATTTATTAGCACTTGATTTACCTATTTCTAATTATGTGTATATAAGATAGATTTCTTTTCATTTTCTTATAATATCATGTTTTTTGATAAGCTTATTTCAATTGGTTGAATCTTTACTTATTTATAATATTTTTATAAGAAAATTATTTTATTTATCTTCAATAAATAAATTATTTAGAAAAAATTATGCATATACGACTAAAAATCAAAATTTCATTGCTAAGTAAATACTTTTACACAATTGATATATTTCATATTTAGTAATTTATATTCACTTCGATAATATTAACTTTCAAAAATTAAATGGATATATGAACTAATGAAATTACCTAATAAATATGAACTCAAATAATATTAACTTATTTTTTCACTTAAAGAGTGAAATTTTTTTTATCAAATTCTTTAAAATTCAATTATTCTTGCAATAATAATTTTAGATATGTAAAACATTTTTAGATAAAATAAACGTATAAAATATAATAAATAATTTTATTTAAGAATTTATTTCAAATATAAACAGTCATTTCCTACAACAATTATAAACTTTGAACTTTATTTTATATTATTAATTTGAATCATTTTAGTTTTTTGGCAATGTAGTAATGGAGAAACCATTATCAATTATTCAACATAAATTCTTTTATATGGGACATACATAGAGTTGGCAAAGTTGAAATTTTCAAAAGTTTGACAATTGATCACTTAAATAACAAATTATATCAATTTTTATATTTTTC
The DNA here is from genome assembly GCA_014898725.1 of Jacaranda copaia. Classification (NCBI taxonomy): domain Eukaryota; kingdom Viridiplantae; phylum Streptophyta; class Magnoliopsida; order Lamiales; family Bignoniaceae; genus Jacaranda; species Jacaranda copaia. Next base: position 874,999 of record JACGDI010001506.1, on the reverse strand, counting down.
AATGTATTTAACTATAGTATTTTATAATTATATTACGTACAATTATTTTAATATTTTTTTATAATAATTCATAAAAATATTTTTACATAGATTAATGATATGAGATAAAAAAAATGATTGAAAGTAAGTATCCATTTAATTATTCGTAATTTTCATATTCTAATTGTAGAAAAACCTTATGAAATATTGATATTTTATTTTAAATTGAATATCAAAAATTTATTATTTCATTCATGTACATAATATATGTTAACTAAGAATTTTAAAAATAACAAAATAACTACATATATAAATATAAATAAATAAATTTTACTTATCAGAGTTGTAAAAGTTGTATGTTTAAACTACATATTGAATTAGTTATCAAATAATTAATAATCTAATGTAAGCTATTTCATATATAAAGTAGAAATAGAATATATATATATATATATATACTCTAACAAAAAATATTTAACATTTAAAATTCTCAAGTGTCATGAAAATTATTACTATAACTTCCACATTATTAAGACATCACGCAAAAAAGCTTTATATTAGAAAAGAAATTGTTTACCTATTTATCATATAAATATATATATATATATATATATATATGTGTGTGTGTGTGTATCTAATTTAAAAAACATATTTAGTTTAATAATCTGTGCTATTTTTATTTTCTTAATTCTTTTATTTATTATTTTAAATTTTTATCATTTTATAAATTTTAGTATTTCAATTCAATTAAAAAAAATTTTTTTAGTTGTTGATTATTATCTCTAACTGATATAATTATATATTATATCTAATTTTCTTTCATTCGAAATTCAAAATATATTTAATAATATTTCATAATCTTTATCAAAGAGCTAGATGTTTGGAAAATGAATAATTATAATTTAATAGATATGTAAGAGCTCAATTAAACAAAATTTTTCAAATTTAATTATTTTTATAATAATATCTTTTATGTAGCACCCTATCTCAGGATAGCACCTAAGTTGAGGCACTACTCTGATTCACACTTAACTTTTAGAGTTATGATTCAATGGGAGGCCCATAAAATTTAAATGTCTCAAAGTTAAATACCAATTCATCTTAACAAGACTAAATAAAGCCACAAAACAGATGTATCATAAGAGATTCAGGGAACTAGTTAAGTTACAACTTTTGACAGATCATACCACCCATGCCATCTAACACTACAACCTTCAAAGTAAGTTTTACACATCACCACATCTCTAAAGTACATGAAACAGTCACAAGTTCCATACTTAACTATGGCATTAGTTCTATTACAAAACCACCACGGTCTTTGCTCCAAACCTGGCATCCATCAGAGCTCATCCCTGTTTGAGAGATTATGAAATACAGAGGGTAAGTCCAAAGACTTAGTGAGAGATAAGTAAAAGTAATAGTAAGGATATCAAGGAGGAATTCAACTCGATAACACATAATTTAAACATGCTAAATATAACAAATTCAGAAAATAGGAAGTACCGAAAAGCAAACATGAAACTCTCTTATCTTATTGCTTTAAAAATAGATTATAGGTAGATAGAAATCATTTAGGAAATTCAAATCCAAAGTATATGCATTCTAAGAAAAAGCTATAAGACATGCATTGCAGATTCACCTTATACCAGATAAACAGATATTTCACCTAAGCATAACAGCTTGGTAAATGGCATATGCCTATAGAAAATTTTATAATGCACCATTGATACCTAGGGAAGAATCCCTAGCGCATTGTTCGTACCTAGGGGAAATCCCTAGCGTACGGTTGGCACCCAGGGAAAAATCCCTAATGTACCATTGTCACTCAGGAGAAAATCCCTAGCGTGCCCTCACATAACTAAACAGGTCACCCAGTATGGCCCTTGGCCCATATAATCACCATACAGATAACAAAGATAACTGCTTATACAGATGCCTAGGGGAAAATCCCTAGCACACCGTCGGTTTCATATCATCATTTCAGAACAAAATATAATAGAAATGTTGCCAAGGCAATAGAAAGTAGTAACAAAACACAAATAGGCTAGCGTGGCCGATGGATATAAAACTGATAGCAGATATATCGTTAAGGCACAAATATAGTACAAACAACATAGATATGAGACAGACAAATATCAGAATAATAGACAACAGATAGAAGTTCTAGGTACCAAAACAAACAAAAAATAGAATCGAATCAGAGATAACCCTCACAAGGATATTCAAATCAGTTAACAAATAATAGACAGATTTTAATCACAGTTCAGAGTATGGTTCAGAAATAGTAAAACCCATATAGGGGCTTATTACAACCATAGATGAGAAAAAGAAAGTGCTAGATTGGCAGACCCTTATAGGGGTATTTAAATTAGTTAACAGATAATAGACATATTTCAATCACAATTTAGAGTATGATTCAAAAATGGTAAAACCCACATAGGGGCTTATTACAGCTATAGATTAGAAAAAGAAAGTGGTAGATTGGTAGACCCTCATCGGGGTATTCAAATCAGTTAACAGATAACAGATAGATTTCAAACACAATTTAGAGTATAGGTTAAAAAATAGTAAAACCCACATAGGGCTTATTACAACCATAGATGAGAAAAAAGAAGTGCTTGATTGGCAAACCCTTATAGGGGTATTTAAATTAGTTAATCAATAACAAACAAATTTCAATCATAATTTAGAGTACGGTACAAAATAGTAAAACCCACACATGGGCTTATTATAACCATACATGAGAAAAAGAAAGTGCCAAATTGGCAGACCCTTACCTCTTGTAGTTTTAATCAACAATAGTCAAAATCGAATCTACTGCTTGCCAGTGCCTAGCTTGTCGTCACCTAACTAAGAAAATATTTCAAGAATCAAAATTCTTATTCAATCCTAGTAGCCTTCTAAAACTACATCAAACATTCTAATGCCTTATCTATCATCAGGATGATATAGATTAATATCCTTCTTTACAAAATTCTCCAGAATCCATATTTTCAAATTATCTATGACAGTCAAAGTTAAATCCAGAATAACACAATTTCCATGATAACAATTCAAGGTATTATAATCTTAAGCAATGCTTACCCACAAATCTCTAGTCAAATTCCCATTTTAACCCCATTTAACTCATAACAGTTCCTGATATCAAAATTAAAGTTCAACTTAGTATCAACCATATTTTGAGTTTAAAGTTTGTATCTCCTAACTCCCTATTCGTCACATAGGTAAATAGTTCATAAATGTACATATATCAACTCAAGGGCTCGTTCTAGATAAAATCCAATATTTGCATGCATGCATGTATATATGTATAACATGCAACAATCAATCAAAATCTAAATTTTACTATTAAGGGTCTGGAATCACAAACTAATAGCGCAGAGATGATCACCGCGTCAAGATGAACAAATTATCTCTCTGCCGCCATCAAAAAATTCAACACCACCACAAAAACATTCCTCTTGACGAGAGAATTCCAATGCTACCTTTAATTTTGAAATCTGAGCAACGTAGACATCAAAACGAGCTAAAAATAGTTGTGGTCTCTTTCCTACCACTGCTTTCTGATCACTGCTCGGCCTTCGTCGAAGCTGCCATGCAACACTTCTGTTGCGCTCCTCATGTCAAGTGTTGCCTAATGCACCCCTCAAAACTATTGATGGTCGCCAAAAAATGATGAACTTAACTGCCACAGTGAGCTTTCTCTCTCGGGTCTTCTTTGTCATCACTGCTTCGCCGCCATAAGTAGGTGTTAGTGTGGCTAGGAGTAAAGGTGATGGTGAGGAAAGCAAGTTGATGGCTTTAGAGGGATGAGATAGGTTGCCGAGGGCTTGGCCGGAGGTGGTGGTTTTAGCTGTGGAGAAAAAAAAGTAAGAAGAAGGAAAAAAAATGAAGGAAATGTGAAGAAAAAGAAAAGAAAGAAATGGGAAGAAAGAAAAAAGTTGCCAATTTTGTGAAATCCCATTTTTCATATTTATTATTTAATTTATTTATTTATTTTCAATTTAGTCCCTCAAAATTTTAAGTTATACAATCATGCCCCAAGTTTTTAAGAAAATTGTGATTAACCCCAAGCTATTCGAAATTTTACACAATCAAGTTTACAAAATTATAATTTAGCCTACAAAACTTTTTAAAATAAGAAGCTTCCAGAAAACTAGTGTTTTCTGAATTATATGAAGCCAGTAAGCAAACAGCGAATCCGTGTTAATAATATAAAATTCATAAAATTTTCAAATAATGACAAAATCTTATTGTAAATAAAAGCAATAAAATTCTAGGAGTGTCATAGACCTCATCCTCTAAAGGAATCTGGTCCCCAAATTTTATCCTGAATATTGAAACAGCTCGGGATATTATTAGCGCATGAGATCCTTGTCCCCAGGTTGCTTCTTCAATATTTTGATTGCGCCATAGCACCTTCACCTAAAAAATCTTTCAATTCCTAAGTTCTCAAAACTTTCTATCTATGATACAAGCTGGTTGCTCTTTGTATGTTAGGTTGCCTGCTAGTTCCATGGGCTCATGAGATATGATTCGGGTAGTACTTTTGTAGCTGTGACATATGAAAGATGTCATGTATTCCGGCTAGACTCTGGGGTAATGCCAGATGATAAGTTGTTAGTCCAATTCTTTCGCATAGCTCAATGGCCTTACATATCTTGGACTTAGTTTTCCCCTTTTGCCTATTCTTTTAACCCCTTTTCGCGGCGATACCTTGAGAAACACTCGGTCACCAACCTCAAATTCTAGGTCCTTCCTTCATCTATCAGCATAACTTTTCTATTGATCTTGAGTAGCCTTCATCTGTTGTTTTATAATACGTAACTTTTCTATAGTCTGTTTGATTAGTTTAAGCTTTATAATTCCTAGAGACTTTTCAGTAGTTCCTTTACATTCCGCTAAATCCCAATATAGCAGGGGCTGACACTTTCGACCATGCAGTACTTCATATGGTGCCATTTGAATAACGGACTAATAACTATTATTATAGACAAATTCAATCAAAGGTAGATGTTGAGTCCAACTTCCACCAAAGTCCAGAACACATGCCTGCAACATATCCTCCAAAGTTTGAATAACTCTTTCCAACTGTCCATCGGTCTGAGGATGAGCTGTCAAACTAAATTACAATCTTGTTCCCAGATGTCTCTATAAACCTTTCCAAAGTCTCAATGTAAATTTTGGGTCCTGATCAGATACAATACTTGATGGGATTTCGTGCAATCTAACAATCTCCTTAATGTATAATTCTGCCAATTTCTCGACCTTATAGTCAATTCCGATTAGTTAAAAATATTAGGACTTTGTTAATCAATCTACTACTACCTAAATACTGTCATAACCTCCTTTGGCCTTCAGCAAATCGATCACAAAGTCCATAGTCACTTGTTCCCATTTCCAATCTGGGATGGGGAATGGCTGCAACAAACGTGATGGTCTTTGGTGTTCCACCTTCACCAACTGGCAGGTCAAGCATCTCTAGACAAAGTCTGCTACATCCTCCTTCATCCTATTCCACTAGAACTATTTCTTTAAGTTTTGATACATCTTCGTTCCATCAGGATGTACAGTGTACCTTGCTCGATGTGCTTATTTCAATAACCTTCCTTTCAACTTTCTAATACGTAGATTTATTTCAATAGTGTAAGGTACCTTGGCTAGTCTTGTGGAGTTCAGAATCTCCAGAGCTTCTAATCATTTCTTTCTGTTTCAGCATCTAGTTCTCTCTAACTTGAGCTTGTCGAATTTCTTCATACAATTCAGGTTGTACTTTTACTCCTATAATCAAGACTTGTTATTTCAGTCTTATCATAGTACTTGCTTTCAACCTTTTTGAAGTCTTTACGCCTTACAGATGAGCCATTTCTACCTTTCGGCTCAGAGCATCTGCTACTACATTCACTTTTCTAAGATGATAATTGATGGAAAATTCATAATCTTCTAAGAATTCCATTTATCTTCGCTATCTCATCGTCAAATCCTTTTGCAAATGTACATACTTGAGGCTTTTATGATCTGTGTACACTTCAAATATAGCCTCATAAAGGTAGTATCTCCATTTTGACAGTGCAAAGATAACCATCGCAAATTCCAGATCATATGCGGGGTAGTTTTCATCATGAGGCTTTAGCTTCTTAGATGCGTAGGCAATAACACGTCCTTTTTGCATCAACACACATCCCAATCCCTTATATGAGGCATCTGTATACACCACAAAATCTTTCAACCTATCTAGGAGGGCTAATACTGGAGCCGTAGTCAGACGGTTCTCCAATTCTTGGAAGCTTTTCTCATATTTCTCATTTCAAATAAATGCTTATCTTTCTAGGTTAACTTGGCTAGCGGGCTGGCTATCTTGGAGAAGTCTAGAAAAAATATTCGATAGTAACTGGCCAATCCAAGAAAACTTCGAATCTTTGTAACACTCCCAGGTCGTTTGCAATTGACAACCATTTCTACTTTGGAAGGGTCAACTTTTATCCTATTTTGAGTGATTACATGACCCAGGAAAGTTACTTTCTCTATCCAAAACTCACACTTATTGAACTTGGCATACATATGATGTTCTCTTAGAGTTTTTAAAACTATGTGTAAGTGCTTCCTATGTTTCTCTCTGGACTTAAAGAAAACCAAGATATCATCAACAAATATGACGACAAATTGATCCATATAGGGTTTGACTATCTGGTATATCAAATCCATGAATGCTGCCAGGGCATTAGTTAGGCCAAACGGCACACAACAAATTTTTAGTGGCCATATGGAGAATTGAAAGCCATCTTTGGGATATCCTTTTTTTTAATCTTCAACTTATAATACCCTTGCCTTAAATCAAGCTTCGAGAAGATTTTTGATACCTGCAAAAGGTCAAATAGCTCTTCCACATAGGGTAGTGCATACTTGTTCTTGATGGTGACTTTGTTCAATTCTCGACAATCGATGTACATTTTCAAGGACCCCTTTTTTTTCTTGACAAATGGCACTGGAGCTCCCTAAGGAGATGTGCTAAGTCTAATAAACTTCTTTCTAACAACTCCTGTAGCTAACTCTTCAATTCTTTTAATTTGATAGGCACCATCTGATATGGAATCTTGGAAAATGACACAGCCCCTAGGAAAGTGTGAATAACAAACTCTATCTCCCTATTAGGGGGTAGCGAGTTTAACTCTTTATGAAATACCATAGGGTATTTCGCTACCATTTCTGCTTCGTCAATCCTGATCATGTCCCAAGGTTTGTTGATGAGGTATGCTAAGAATCTTTGTCCACCCTCATTCAGAATCTATCTAGCTTTCATAGCTGATATAATCAGTATCGGAGGAATTTTATTTATGGAAGGATGTGAAGAAATCAACATCCCTCCCCCAAGTGTAATGCACTTAGTGAAACAATTCACTTGTGCTTGGTAGTTGTACAGCCAATCCATTCCAAGAATTACATTATACCCTTGGATAGGCATCTGTATTAAATTAGCTAAACACACTCAGCCTTCAATCATAGTCAGGCAATCCCGATATATGACATTAGTGATTAACCCTACTCTCAAAGGTGTTTTCACTTCTACTTGATATGCCATGGTTTCAGGTTTCATATTCAGTTATGCAGAGAATTCAACAAATCTAAAAGAATGGGAAGCATCGGGATCATATAATACTTTACCAAGAGTTTTAGAGATAGTAATCATACATTTTATTACCTCATTGGGGTTCAGTGTGTATTTTCTAGTTAGGGCATAGGCACAGGCCTGGATCTTCTACTTTTCTTTTCTTGTCAGAATTGGGCCTTTCTTCCTTGGGTAATCTTTCAGAAGATCCTGGCTACTACCGTATCGCAAGAATTTACCCTATTTCCACCAATAATTTACTTTCTCATGTTCGACTAACCCATAGAACCCATATAGTGTCAGTGCCTTGTCTTAAGCTCGATTCACTATCCTATTTGCCTGAGTAATTCTCTAGGCCGCACCCTCAGCTTATGGCCTCTACTATTTCTTACTAATGCCACTCGGTCCACTAGGAGATGGTTTTTCCTTTTTACCTTTATCTTTGATTTTTCTAATTTCTTGCAGCTCCGATTCTAGTTATAGTGCCTTACTGACTGCTATGTTGAAATTTGGCAAATCGAAGATAACTAGACCCTATCTTAACTCTGGCTATAATCCTTGAGTAAACCATTGAATTTTTTAACCTTCATCATTCTGAACATAGGGTGCATATTGAATAAGTCTATTGAAGGTTACCTCATACTAACTAATAGTCTGATTTCCTAGGATCAAGTTCATGAACTCATGTTCCTTAGAATGCTTAACCACTAGGGGCATATATTTATCTATGAATTTTTTGGTGAAATTGTCCCATGTCTTCTGGGTTTCTGAGGCTGCCCAATGATGATCTAGCATTTTCCACCAAGTTCTAGCAAATCTCGCTAGGGGAAATATGGTGAACTGCACCTTATATTGATCGGGGTAGTGCAAAGTATTGAATATGACTTCAGGGTCTTCAACCCAGTCTTTGGCCTTTGGGTCTTCTGGTTCTCTATAGAACTTACAGGGCTAAAAATGAAGAAATATTTCTAGAGCTCAGTCTTTTGCCATGAATTGAGTTGGTGACCTGACTTCTAGCTCTCTCAAATATGCAGGTCCTATTGGTTGCCCAACTGAAGGAGTTTGTGATGCCTCTTCTCTCTGCTAAGCCTGATAATAAGTTGAAATCCCTTGTTTGGAAGCACAATGGTCTTGAAACTGTTGCCTAGGAGATTATCCTCACAACCAAATTAGGGTGGCACAGGTCCAAGGATACTGCCACAAGATTCCATCACAATATCAAGATTTGAAGAATATATCTCAACCTATAATTGAAAATTGAAATCAATATCCCGATTCTCAACATCTCTTCAATAGTTCAGGTTCCAATAAAGAAAATAATATAAGTTAACTTTCAAAACTCATAACAGGAGAGAAAGATTAAAAAAATAATTTTCTCAAAAGTCATATATTATCATATTATAAGTTAGCAATAGCAAGATTACATAAGTGTATATATAAATCAAAAGCAGCAAAATTAGCTATGCTAATAGTACACCTAATCATAGATAAAATGATGGGGGGTACGAAGAAAAGGGGAAAAAGATGACATCAGTCATAGCCACAAAGTTATCTGCTAGGGTTACAAGGTTCGATAGTTAGAAGCCATCAATTACTATCCTACTAACATACTATGATACTGCAATGCCAAGACTCGTATCTAATTTTCCTCATTAGTGATGTCAGATAGCTTGCTCATTTTATCGAACATCTACTGATCTCCTTCATCATCTATCACATGTGGTGCCATGACTGGGGGTTCTAGAATAACATCTGCATTAGGGGCTTTTTTAGGTTCTACCTCAAACTCCTCATTCGATTATTCCTCTAGTTCAACCTTTGGTTCTGCCTCAGGTATTGGTACTCACTCTTGCTGCTGCTAACCCTGTCCTTGATTAGAAGTGGGGATCCAATGAATGCCTGATGGTTCAGCCTCTATGTTTCGCCCAGGGCTAACACCGATGGCTTGATTGATAGCCCTACAATAGTAGTCCATTGCTCTATCCATCTCATCTACCACTAGGCAGGGAACCAATACTGACCTCTTATAATCAGATTATAAAGTTTGAAATGTCACCTCCATATTAGCCTACAAGGATCGAAGCTCTTGAATCTGCACTTCAATGATACTAACTTAAAGGCGCTCCTGCTCAATGTCACCTACAACCCAATCATGCATGTAGTCCTGAGCACCCGATGTTCCTTTCAAAGTGAGCACCTCTTCCTAGGCTTGATGAAGATGTTCATATTACTTGTAACATCTTTCTTCCAAGGTCTTGCAAATCTTTCTAAGGTTTTTCCTTTCTTTTTTCAATGCTTTGATCTTGTCCTCTAGAGTTTCATTATTTTGGTCATTTGCAGATGCCTTCCCTTTCTCAAATCCACTGGCCATTCTGCAACAATTCAAAAATTTCATCACAACAAAATCAAGCAATATAATCTAAACCTAAGCCTAAGGATCCTACTATTCTCTATTGATCCTGTTATAACTTAACAGTCTTGTCAGTACCTTAAGTACACATTTGAAATAACCAAAATAGAGGTCACTATGGGTTCTATCGCATATTCACGCCTAGGTCAACTAAACTTAGACTCTAATACCACTTTTTTAGCACCCTACCTCAAAACAGCACCTAAGCTGAGGTACTACTTTGATTCACACTTAACTTTTAAAGTTATGATTTAATGGAATGCCCAAAAAATTCAAACATCTCAAAGTTAAACATCAATTCATCTAAACAAGACTAAATAAAGCCACAAAATAGATGTATCATGAGAGATTCAGGAAACTAGTTAAGTTACAACTTTTGACAGATCATGCCATCCATGCCATCTAACACTACAACCTTCTAACTAAGTTTTACACATCACAACATCTCTAAAGTAAATGAAATAATCACAAGTTCTATACTTAGCTATGGTATTAATTCTATTACAAAACTACCACGCTCTGTGCTCCAAACTTGGCATCCATCAGAGCTCATCTCTGTCTGAGTGATTATGAACTCAACTTGATAAAACATAATTTAAGCATGCTGAATAAAATAAATCTAGAAAATAGGCAGTATAGAAAGCCAAACAGAAAACTCTCTTGCTTTGTTTCTCCAAGAATAGATTACAGGCAAACAAAAATCATTTAGGTAATTCAAATCCAAAGCATATGTATTCTAAGAAAAAGTTATAAAACATGCATTGTAGATTCACCTTATACCAGATAGATAGATATTTTACCTACGCGTAACAACTTGGTATATGGGAGATGCCTATACAAAATAGTATAGTGCACCACTGATACCTAGGGGAAAATCCCTAGCATACGATTGGCACCCATGGGAAAATCCCTAGCATACTGTTGAAACCCAAGGGAAAATCCTTAGTATGCCCTCGCATAACCAAAAAGATCGCCCAATATGGCCTTTAGCCCACATAATCATCGTACAGATAATAGAGATAACCACTAATACAGATGCTTACTGGGAAATCCCTAGCACACTATCAGTTTTAGATCATCATTTCAGAACAGAATATAAAAGAAATGCTGCTGAGGTAATAAAAAATAGTAGCATAACATAGATAAGCTAGCATGGCCGATGGATATAAAATTGATAGCAGATATACCGATAGGGCACAAATATAGTACAGATAGTACGATACGAGACAGACAAATATTAGAATAACAGACAATAGATAGAAGTTTTGGATGTCAGAACAGACAGAAAATAGAATTGATATCAAAGATAACCCTCATAGGGGTATTTAAATCAGTTAGCAGATAATAGATAGATTTTAATTACAGTTCAGAGTACGGTTCCAAAATAGTAAAACCCACACAGGGGCTTATTACAACTATAGATGAGAAAAAAGAAGTGCTAAATTGGTAGACCCTCACAAGGGCATTCAAAACAGTTAACAGATAACAAACAGATTTCAATCATAGTTCAAAGTACAATTCAAAAATGGTAAAACCTACACAGGGGCTTATTACAACCATAGATGAGAAAAAGGAAGTGCTAGATTGGTAGAACCTCACAGGGTTATTCAAATTAGTTAACAAATAACATACAATTTCAATCACAATTTAGAGTAAGGTTCAAAAATAGTAAAACCCACACAAAGGCTTAATACAAACATAAATGAGAAATAGAAAGTGCTAGATTGGTAGATTCTCACCTTTTGTAGTTTCAAATAGCAATAGTCAAAATTGAATCTACTGCTTGCAAGTGCTAACTCATCGTCATCTTACTAGGAAAATATTCCAAGAATCAAAATTCTTGTTCAATCCTATTAGCCTTCTAGAAATGCATCAAGCATTCTAATGCCTTATCTATCATCAGGATGATACAGATTAATATCTTTTTTTACAAAATTCTCCAGAATCAATATTTCCAAATTATCTATGACAGTTTAGGTTAAATCCAGAATAACACAATTTTCACGATAATAATTCGAGGTATTACAATTTTAAGCAATACTTATGAACAAATCTCAAGTCAAATTCTCATTTTAACCCCATTTAACTCATAATAGTTTTCAATATCAAAATTAAAGTTTAACTTAGTATCAACCATAATTTGAGTCCAAAGTTTGTATGTCCCAACTCCCTATTCCTTGCATTGGCAAAAAATTCATAAAGGTACATATATCGACTAAAAGGCTCATTCTGGACAAAATCCAACATTTGCATGCATGCATATATATATATATATATATGTATAACATGCAACAATCGATCAAAATTCAAATTTTACTACCAAGGGTCTAGAATCAAAATCAATAGCACAAGGACGATTACTGCATCAAGATGAACAAACTATCTCTCCATGGCCGCCAAAAAATTCAACACTGCCACAAAAACGTTCTTCTCAATGAGAGGATCTCAATGCTACCTTTAGTTTTAAAATTTGAGTAACGTAGACACTAGAACGAGCCAAAAATAGTTGTGGTCTCTTTCTTGCTGCTGCTCTCCGATCACTGGTCCGCTGTCATTGAAGCTGCCATACAACACTTCTATCGCGCTCCCCACATCGAGTATTATTTAATGCACCCCTTAGAACCATTGATGGTTGCTAGAAAATGATGAACCCAACAGCCACCATGAGCTTCCTCTCTCGAGTCTTCTTCGCCACTACTACTCTACTATCTTGAGTAGGTGTTGGTGTGGCTAGGAGTGAAGGTGATTGTGTGGAGAATAAGTTAATGGGTTTAGAGGGCTGAGATGGGTTTTCGGGAGGGCTTGGCCGGAGGTGGTGGTTTCGGCCGTGGAGAAGAAAAAGAAAAAAGAAGGAAAGAAAAGGAAAGAAATAAATGGGAAGAAAGAAAAGGGCTGCTGGTTTTGTGAAATCCCATTTTTCATATTTATTATTTTTTTTCATTTATTTATTTATTTCCAATTTAGTCCCTCAAAATTTTAAGTTATACAATCATGCCCCAAATTTTTAGGCAAATTGTGATTAACCCCAAACTATTCAAAATTTTACACAATTAAATCTACAAAAATTATAATTTAACCCACAAAACTTTTTAAAATAATTAATAATATGAAATTCATAAAATTTTCAAATAATAACAAAATCGTATATTGTAAATAAAAGCAATAAAATTCTAGGGGTGTTACATTTTAGATATGTAAAATATTTTTAGATAAAAAGATTTATATAAAATATAAAAAATAATTTAATTTGAAGAATATTTCAAATATAAAAAGTTACTTCCTACAACAACTATAAACTTTGAACTTTTTTTTTATATTATTAATATTAATCATTTTAGGTTTTTAGCAATGTAATAGAGAACTCATTTTCAATTATTTAAAATATGGGATATATATAGTTGAAATAATTAAAAATTTTCAAAAAATTAATAAATGACTACTTAAATATGAATAATATCAATTTTTATATTTTTAAATATATTTAGTTAAACAATTTTATAATTATATTGCATACTTTATTTTAATATTTTTGCTTATTATAATTCATAAAAAGTATTTTTACATGGATTTGATGTCAGATCAAAAATGTTTGATTGAAAATAAATATCCATTTAATTATCTGTACATATCTATCTATGAATAAAAGAAGCTTATATATGAGAGAGCGGTATTTTATTTTGAATTGAATATTGAAAATTTACTCATTATTTTATTCATAGACATAATATATGTTACTTGATAATTTTAAAAATAATAAACTAACTAGATATATAAACAAATATAAATAAATTTTACTTATCAAAGTTATACAGAATATTAAGAGTTATTTTAATTTATAAAAATTGCATGTTACAAGCTACGTACAAAATTAGTTATCAAATAATAGTTTGATGTAAGTTATTTTCTTAGATAAAGTATAAAGATGCTTACATACTTATTATAACAAAAAAACACTTAACATTTAAAAATCTCAAATGTCATGAAAATTGTAATTGTAACTTCCACATCATTTGGACTTCATAATAAAAAACTTTTTATTTTATAAATTTTTTTTTGTTTACTTATCATATCAAAATATGCATGTATATATATATATATATTAAAAGGCATATTTAGTTAAATATTTTGATCTACTTTTATTTTCTTAGTTCTTTCATTTATTTTTTTAAAATTTTATCATTTAAAAATTTTTTGTATAATTTTTAAACTTAGAGTTAACAATTCTTCATGTTCCACCACTTATTTAAGTACAAATTATCTGGAATAAAATATTTTTAAATTAAAATATTCATATTATTTTATTTAATTAGTAATAAATTTTGTTTCTTTAGATACTAAAAATAACTACAATTCATTTTTAACCACACGAAGTAAAATAAATATTATTATAAAATAAATTATTTTTGTATTAAAATTCTTTTCTGTGCATTGCACTGGGCACATGCTAATATATGTTCAAAGCTGGACAATCTTTACATGAAGAAGTCACTTACAATTAACTATACTTGGAACAACGAGTCTACACCCTTAGGATGAAAGAAGGTATATAAATTACACAACATATTGATTAATTTAATGAAGTGATATTGGACCTTGATGGTGTCATTTTATAAGTAGATAATTAAGATCAAGCATTAATTCTTCTATGTTTTCTACCTATATCTTATGAACACTTGTTGACTATATTAGTACATGAGAGAGATAAAATATCAATAGAGGATGTGAAAGTTTTATTGAATTTGAATAATTTGACGAAAAATGTCTTGTATAGTCATTTGAGTAAGAGTGGTGAAAGTTTGATTATTGAAGTGTGACCAAAAGAAAAGAGGAAAAAAATAAAAGCCAATCTAAGTCGTAAGGTAAGCCTAAAGCTAGCAGTAAATGTAATAATTGTAGAGACAGAAGGTATTAAAACAAAATGGTCCAAAATTAACATGGAAAGGGGAAGGATTTGGTTAATCTTTTGATCTGAAATGAGATGATATAGTTATGATTGTTGAGGATGAGACTAATGTAATGCTTGTTCTTAATGTTATTGAAGGCCTTTTGAGTTCTAAGTGGATTTTGGATAGTAGTTACTCCTACCGTATGTGTCCATTGGAGAACTGGCTTCCTACTTATAGAAAATATGATATTGGTGAAGTTCTCATGGGAACTAATTCATAATGCAAAGTAGTTGGAGTTAGCACAATAAGTAGTAGAATGTATGATGGAATTGCGAGGAAATTGACAGTGATACATTATGTTCCTGGACTAAAGAAAAACTTGATTCTCTGGGTATGTTGGATAAGAATAGGTGTTAATGAAAAGCTACAGATGGAGTTATATTGGTTTTGAAGAATGCTATGCTGATTATAAAAGGAGAGACATGAACAACCAACATATTTGGTTGGGTAGTATGGTTTCTAGTATTGCTGGAATTTCATCATCAAACTATGAGGTTGTAGCATATGCAGCTTAAGCATACGAGTGAGTGGGAAATGTCAAAATTGAGCAAATGGATTTACTTTGTGGACAAAAGATTGAGAAATTAGCCCTTTGTGAGCAATGTGTTCTATGTTCTTAAGAAGTAACACAAGGTAAAGTTGAACACAACAGATCACTGGGCTAAGAGCACTTTAGATTAAATCCATCAAACCTTTGGGTTTTATCAAGTTTCCTCAGAGGGTGGTGCTAGTATATATTGACATTCACTAATAATTTCTCATAGAGAATTTTAATGTATATGTTGAGACATAAGGATGAGGAATTTATCAAATTCAAACAGTAGAAGACATTGATTGAGAAGGAGTTTGAGAAAAGGTCAAACTTTTTAAGATTGATAATAGTTTGGAATTCTATGACTAAGAATTCCTAAAGTTCTAGGAGTTTTATGATGAGAAAGAGATTGTGAGTCATGGCATAATACTATATACACCACAGAAGAATGGGGTCATAGAAAGAAGGTATAAAACATGTTTGGAGAGATCTACATGATGCCCTTTAACGTTAGGTTGTCTGAGGACTTTTAGGTTGAAGCTATCAATACGGCTTGCTACTTATTAAATAGGTCATCATCAACTACTTTAAACTGCTTAACACTAATGGATGTATGGTAAGGTTCTCCCACTGACTACTTAATTTTGAAGCGTATTTGAGTGTTTAGCATATGCTCGTAGTTATGATAGAAAGTTTGAGCTAAGGGCCAAAATCTGCATATTCATAGGCTATGTAGATGGTAGGGTTATCATTTGTGGTGTACCAATAATAAGGGCACCAAGTTTATGATCATAGAGATGTGACTTTTGATAAGTTTACAATATTAAAGAATGAGGAGTAAAGTGAAAGTAGTCAATAGGGCGTTATGGAGAAGTAGAGTTTGAGATTACCACTCTACCTGGCGTTTCAAAAGGGAAACAAAACATAGTAGATTAAGCCAATGAGAGCTCATTACTATTAAAATAGCAGCAAGGAATTGAATCACTAAAAACTATCATTTGGCTCATAATAAAGGGAAGAGACAAATTAGAACACCATAGTGACAAGGGTATTCAGATCTAGTTCCTTATGCTTTGAGTTTGTTGAGAAGTTTGTGGGAAATGATTCAATCATATGTAGAGAACTATCTCAAATCCAAAATTTGATAATTGGATAGTTGCCATGAGTACCGAGGTGGAGTCCTTACAAAAGAATGTCACATAAAAACTAGTGGAAACAAGAAGTTCCATGGATTGAGAATGCTTTCTATAAGGTACGATTGGTGAGAAGATACAGAAAGAGAGAATTAACTTTCATAAAGTGTTGTCTTCAATGGCAAAGCATACTTTCATTTATGTGTTGCTTACTGTGGTGGCTTCATATGATGTGGAATAGGAACAAATAGATGTCAAAATAGCATTCTGGCATGGTAAGTTGGAGGAGTAGATATATGCTTGCATCAACCAGAAGGATTCATCATTTAGGGAAAGGAAATTAGGCATGTCTTCTGATGAGATCTTTATATAGCTTGAAACAGTATCCTAGAAAGTAGTATTAAAAGTTTGATGCTTTTATTGTCAACATTAGGTAATTTAGGAGCATTTGTGATTGTTATGTGTATTACAAAAAGTATAGTGATGGTCTTCTCATTTATTTACTAAAATATTGATTGCTTTTATAAATATATCTAAGATTAATTTGTGAAAGGCTCAGTTGAATGATGAGTTTGAGATAAAGGATTTGGGCTGAGTGGAGAGGATATTGGGCATAGAGATTATTCAAGATAGACACTCAGGGTTGTTGGACTTTTCTTAATAGAAATACTTGAGAACGTACTAAAGCATTTTAGGATTAATAAGTCCAAGTTGGTCAATACACCATTTGCAACTTATGTCACGCTCTTAGTAGAATTGTCATCAAGTACTGTGGAAGAGGAGAAGCACATGTCTAATATGCTACACATGAGTGTAGTTGGAAGTGTGAAGTATGCCATGGTATGTACTAAGCTAAATATTTCACATGTTGTTAGTGTTGTGAGGAGGTATATACACAAGTCGAGTGGGCCACATTGGCCGGCATTAAAATTGGTTATAAGGTATCTTATAAGTTCTATGGATAAATATTTTGTATATAGTCAACCTAACTTTATAGCTAGACTTACTGGCTTTGTGGACGTGGGCTGTGCTAGAGGTTTGGATTACCAAAAGGTCTATGATGAGCTATATATTTTGTTTTCATAGGAAGGTATTAAAGAAGGCATTTTAGCTGAGGGTGTTGATTAGTGACATGGAAATGAGTTTTGATATTCTTATGGTCTTTTTACGGTAGTCAGGGTGCTATAGACTTGTCATAGAATGAGGCATTTCACGAGAAAACAAAGTGCATTAATGTCAAATATCATTTTGTCCAAAATGTAGTACCTCAAGGTATCATCTTGATTGATAAGATTAGGACTAATTAAGGGCAGAGAAGAAATGAAGATGAAGGGAGACAAGAAAGTGCACCATCTAATACAAACCAAAGAGGGTCAACTTTATTTTCAGCATATGCTACTACACACTTAACTGTTAGGTCTGCAACTATACATGCTTCATGTTCTGGGTCATATTCAAGGGCTTCATCTATAGTTGTGCATATTAATTGTCCAAAACCTTCATCTGTGCAAAGTTCACAATCCTCAAGTCTGATGGATCCTCTTCAAGCCTCACCAAGACCTCCTCAGCCACCAAAGAGTACTCCTCAAGCACAAGTATAGTTTATAGTTGAACTTCAAATTCGCTTTCAATAGAATAATTAAGGAAAAAAGAGAAAACTATACATAGGCAAGAGAAATAATGCATTGTTGGGCAAAAAACTGTTGTTGGTGGCAATATAACTCTTATATCAACTACAAAAGAGGGTTCAGGTATAGGTGGAGTTGAGGATCAGTTGCAAGAGAAGGTACTAGGACAATTCCAAGACCAGCGCTAAGGGGTACCTTTAACTCAGCTATAAGGGTGGGAAATCTATCTACTTCATAGGTTCAAAGAGCATGGAGGCCAAGCTTGGATCAACTACTAGATAATATAAAGAAGAGGGTTAGACAGAGAGAAAAAGATGATGAATATTTGTAGTTGGTGTTGGATCAAACAAACTTTTGGTTTATGGATGAATATTTGCATTGGTTGTTGGATCAAACAAAGTTTATGTATTTATGTTGTGCTAGGAATACTCTGACTTTTAAAAGTTGGTTTAACTCTGTGTGCTGGGATGTTTTGTGTTATGGATGCAATTGATTTATCTAAAAGTTTGTTAGTTTCATCGATTGATTGTTGAAATTGGTGATTTTGTGATTTTTCACTCCATTTCACTTGCTTTATATTGGTCTAATCCCATTTGATTTTTGTATCACCTGTTACTTTATATTACTTTGTATCCTCTATTTCACCCCTAAAACTCCATGTATTGCTTTGTATCTCACTTGGTCCACTACAGGTTTAATGTCATTTGATTTGAGGACAATTGGTTTCACTTGTGCTTTGATTTGAGCATATTGCACATTTGATCTACTCCAGATTGCATATTGTCGTTTGCTTGCAATTGCACAAAAAGCAATTACACTCGAGAAGATTACTGTATTTTGTATGTGCACATTACATACTCATTTGGGATCACAAAAAATACTTAGTTTATTATCTAAAAATTGCCTTTCATTTTATTCGATTTCATACCATTACATAGAACACAATGTCAACAAGACTTACACTCCATTACACCTTTTCTCATTTCTTCAACAACAAAACTAAAATGAAGAACAAAGTAGCTGTGAAAATCTAAGGGATAGGGGGATAGTTGAATTGATTTTGGGAAACAACCTTTGACACACATGACACCTCTTCACGCATGTCTTCATCCACATCACTAAACCCACCAGAAAACCCATCCATGTGTATAGAACATGGGCCTTCAGTTGGATAGGTTACAAGAACTCCTACTGGTGTCCAACTTGTTGTCCCTAGAGAACACTGACCAAAGAAATTGCACCTTAGCTATAGGCAACTATAAAAAAGCCTCCCCTTCAATGACTTTTTTTGTAGACTCCATAACTCTAGTGTTAGCTTTCATATTGCAATCACATAGTGGAGTGGAGGCATACCCTAGGTCCAATGATGGTTTCAGAGTGCATTTCTTCTTTGACCTATTGCTATGCAATGAAGACATTTTTGGACAAAATTAGAGCAACAAGTTATGGAGACTTAGGGGTCTTGGCGGAAGGAGATGAAAGTGGGAAGAAATGGTCTTGGGCAAATATGATTTTATTTTCATCTTACCAAGGATATTGAAGTTAATGCACCACCCAAATTGAGGGCCCAGTCACATTTTCAAACATGTCTAATACATTGCCCCAATTTGGATGATTATTAGAATATGGAATGCTGTTAGCCATTTGATTTTTAATAGGGGATTATTAACTAACTTGAACCTGCACATGGGATATATGCAATTCTCTCATATTTCAACGTTGAACTTGAACAATATCACATGGCACAGTCCCAAAGCAAAGTCGGCTTTCGTTGACACAATTAATTTGGACGTATCGGGTGACTGGCAACAGCACACAATTACTTGGATTCGAAAAAGTCACAAGTGTAGTTTTGTTGGCTCCACGATCAATGGCCCACGTGTGGGACCCGCACCAGTCAAAATGCATTCTGCTACAATTAACGGGGATTAGATTCTTAGAGAGATTTAAGGGAATGTTTCATTTCATTTCTGGATATTCTGAAAAAACAAAATTTCCTGAGTATTTTTATAACAAATTTAGAGAATGTATTGAAAATAAAAGCATATTTAAGATTTCCAAAGTATCTAAATTTTATTGTAGATTTTATATTATTTTATGTAATAGTATAGTAATTGACAAATAGAATTTATATCAAAACAATGATTAAAAGATACACATATAATTTTTATTGATATAATGATTTGAAATTATGAGAATTTTTGAATAAAATCTGAGGAGAAAAAAATTAAATTTTAGAATTAATGTTTGATTTTGTTTTCAAGAATTTGAAGAACACTTCCAAGCATAAGCAGAAGTAGTTGAACTTCGGCATGAGGTTAGAACCCCACCTATTGTAAGTGACTTAGGAGTGTTTGGTCATATTTTCATAAAATAGTTTTTATTTTGAAAAAATATAATCAAACATACACTTATTTTTCTTATAAAATATTAAAATAGATTTTTCCAAAATACTCTCTCATACCATTCATTATCCCAAAATTTTCCCATTTCTCAATATATACATATATATTATATATATTTTATTATTATTATTATTATTACAATAAAAAAAATTACTCAATTTTATGTTTATCCCAAAAACCTTAATAAAAAAGTATTAATTTAATTGTTGTAATAAAAAATGTCTCTTCTCAAAGTATAAACAAACATATCAACACTCTCCAAAATAAATTTTTAACTATTCTCTAAAATATAACCAAAAACCTATTACATTTTCCAATACAACTTTCATATTCCCCAATTCCACTTACAATATCCATTCTCATTCTCCCTAAACATATATCATAATCAAACATAAAACATAACCAAACATTACCTTGATAATTTGCTAATTTGACAGATAAATTTGATGATATAATGTATGTCTGTTTTGATAAACTTAGCCAATAAGGTAAACGAATCAAAAATTGAAGACAAGTTGCATTGGATCGCCATAATGGTAATGATTAACATTTGATTACCTTCTTTGACTTCATAAGTTTGTTAATGTAGCTTTTTACCTCTGGTCTCGAGACCCATAAGCTAACGCTTGACCCATATTCAGATCCAATTACATCGGACCATAACTCGTGAAACAGATTGTATGGGCTTGGCTAGGATTTAATACCCATCAATATGCATTCATTTTCTTAAATCTTTTAAGATCATAGGATCTTTTCTAATCCAACTGTCTTAGTCTAAATACAAGTAAAAAATAAATAAATCTTTTCCACTTCAAATTCTGTATTTCAGCTGCTCTATATTTTCGGTCTCAATCATTTTTGTTGGCGACCATCTATTTTCACCATTCCTTCACAATGCTACTATTATGGAGATATCTACAACCACCTTAAAACGTTCCTCTTTATAGTTTCAAGATCTATATCTTCATCTTTACTACAATTACTTAAATTAATTTGCTTTTGTATTATTTTATTTAGTTCTCTAATCAATATTGGTAATTTTTATCTTGCTATCTCTACATATTACATGCAAAATATGCAAAGTATACCTGTGAAAATTGCAAACGACAAAGATTTTGAAAGTGACATAATTTTTGAACTAATTTTTTGAATGATTAAAGGTCATATAATCATTTCGAAATAGATAAATCAAGACCTCTATATTCTAAAATTAAAAAAGCATTAGAATTGCTCAGGATAGTCTAGCGAAAATCTTTCAACACTTATATTTCGATGCGGAACAATATGAGTATGTTAAAGAAGAATAGGTGGGGTTGCTTAGAGATTGCATATTAAAAGCTGTTGCGGTCTTGTATTTATATTAGATGCCAATTTTTAAATATGGAGAATTTGAAATAGTAAAATCTCCAGTATGCATGTAATTGACCTGTGTCCTAAATCAAATGATTCAGGTCCAACCTAATAAGGAAAAGTGTGAATTTTGAACCATCCAAAACAAAAACGATACTATGTACCATCAAAAAGTGTAGCAATATTTTCAGCTATTTGAAGAAAGAATCAAAGAGATTAGTTTCAATTCATTGTTGCTGGATGGAATCTGATTCCTATTTTGCCCAGTGGCTTGCAATTCAAGCAGTACCCATCTTTCCTATTAAATAGTAGGTTTTGTGTTCGATCCGTAATAGACACTTTGTGTGTCATTTATACTTTAATTATTTGATTTGAGAATAGGAATATATTATTTTGTTGAAAGGATATCATTTTGTCATTTATAAAAATTTGATTCCTATTTTGAGTACTCAATTATTGCACCAGTACCAGTATAAAGAGTAGTAACTTAGCCAATGAATTTTTTTTCTTTTCTTTTCTTTTCTGTTTTTTCAATTGAGGAAAACAATACTTGTTTCATCTTCTTGCAAGTTGCCATATGAATCAAAAAATATCCGAAACTGATCCCGCATAGTAAACAAACCCCAATTACAAATTGGAATCATCAAACTAAATAAAAACGCAATTTGTACGATATTTACAATTAAGAACAGTTCGATTCAAACCTGATTTTAGGAACGAAGTAAGCAAATTTGTGTACCTTATGATTGATGTAAATTTAAAACTGGGCTGGTTTGTTTATGTTTTCAAATTCAATTTTGATTTTCAATATTTTTAAAATTTGAAAAGTTAGTTAGAGAAAGTGAGTTGAAAATAAGTTTGTATTTGGATAGTATGTTGGAAAAGTAATGATTGTGTAGGGTTTAATGAGTTATAGATGGAAAGAGATAACAATGTTAAAGAAGAGAGAGAAGACACATGAGTTATCTGAAAAAAATATATATGTTATTTAAAAATTTGTTTTGAGACGAAAAAAAATTGAAATATAATAATAAATTATTAATAATTGATTTTTAAATAGTGAAAATGAATCAAAAAAAATAAACAAAGCAGCCCTTGTATTTCCAAAAGCCAAACATGATGCACGTATACTTTCTCAATTTACTACGTGTAAGTGAATGGAATTTTTTTTTTTAATTAAAAAAGAGTTGGAGATGAATAATCAAGGAAGCAACATCTTGAGTTTGATTAGAATAGTCCTTCGCTAGCATAAAATGTTTCATTTGAGTTACAGTTCCTGTTCAAAAAATCCACCATCACAATAATACGAAAACAACAACAAAATTAAATTAAAACTTCTTCCATTAACGAAGCGATTGATCCGAGCATCGCTGCAATTAAATTAAATACTGTAACCTATTTTAGGAAGTTAACACTATGGTGATGTATGGATCATCGGCTTGGTTAGATTAAATTTTGGAATAAAATTATGCGAGTATAGGGCTATCAATGAACTAAATTTTAATCTAAATTTGATCTGAATTGGATCCAAATTTTAGAATTTTTATTCGATTAAAATAATCGATGGATCATATTCGATTATCAATATTTGTAATTTAAAATAAGTGGATTAGAAACGGAATTAAGCAATTTGATCCATTAAAAATTTGAATCCGAACTGTAATACTTTTTTATTAAATTAATACTTTTACATATAATATTAATAAAATTTAAAATAAAATCTATTTATTGTATTGACCTAATATCTATTTTAACATCTATATTACGCTATTAATATTGAGTTTTTTGTCTAAAAACTAAGAGAAATACTGATAAAATTTCCAATATAATAACATATAGTAATTCACCTATACATCAATGTAATGTAAAATAGGGATTTAGTATTCAAATATTTAACTTTTGGACTAATATATAATAAATTTTTTTAAAAAATTCAAATATAACGAAAAGTTATTTTATAAATACAATATTTTTATATAATCCAAAAAGAAAAATAAGGAAGAAAAAATATTAAATCGAGTCGAATTTTTTTTTATTATCAAATTTAGGCTACCCATTGGATTTGAAAATGGCACTGACTAACAAAGATTCTATGAGATATCGAGTTGAATTCAAATATGAATTTTGATAATCAAATCACATTTAAATTCAAATATGACTGATTCGATTCAAATCCAACCCCTTGATAACCCTATGTGTGTAATATTTCTAAGAACAACTTAAAATGCATTTTTATGTAATGCTAGCGCATTGCACCTAGCTGTAAAAACTGAATAAGGTCAAATTGGGTAATGGTTAATTGGGTTAAAATTCCCAAACCCACATTTCATTTAGGATTTAGTCCCCATATAAAAAAAATTGAGTTTTAACTCGCCAATCTCACTTTTAATTTAGCAATCACTCCCCAACACCTATAAAATTACCAGGCTGACCTCCACTTGAATACAATATTACCAAGAGTGGGCACCCATCTCTCTACCACTAAAATGAATGGAAATCGCATCCATGCTTCTTACTCATTTCCTCTTCATTTTTTTTAAACAATCAAATGATTCCTTTTTCTCCATTTACCTCCAATTTTCCTCTTTGACTGAAGCACCCGCCCACTATAAATTGCCTTTTGAAGACTCTCATCTAGTGTCTAAAGCATTTCTATCTGCGTTTGCATCTTTTTCTCTTTTTTTCATCAATTTTGTTTCATTTGGCACACTTCCATCAGATTATAGAAGGTATTTTCCATTAAAATATTGGGTCTATAAGTATATTTGTGATATGTTCATGAAATATACCTAAAACATGAGTTTATATATGCATTTGAGATGAAAACGTACTTGCGTTCATGTTTTCTGTACTTAAAGGTATTATTTTGTGTATAAAATCAATAATATTCAGAAACCCTGATATTTTGTTGTTAAAATCTGATTTAGTCTAATTTGTACATAAATTTTCTATTTTAATTGTTATGAAAGTTGTTTTGAGTTAAACAACACCTTAATTTTGCAATGATTAAGTTGGTTCATAATATGATTAATATAGGGTATGTTGCAGTTCCATTTTTTTTATGGCTTATACTCAAAATATGGATTGTTTGAAAGGTTTACAGTATGTTTAGCCATTTGCTATTGTTCATGAAGGAAACATGCCATTAATTTATTGAATACTATCTTCATGTATATTTGGTACAAAAATACTCTATTTTAGTATTTTTGTTCACATTTTCAGTATGAAAACCTTAGATGTAAGTATCTATGGAGATGTTTAAAGGATTTATTTATATGATTTCTGTATTTGCAGCAATGAAATCAAAGGCATACAGTCGTTGCTCCTCAAGATATTTTTATACTGCAATGAAGGAGTTGGAACCCAAAATTGGGTTCTGACAGAGACACACCCTTAACAACCACATTCTATACATTTGAAAATATTCCACAGTTGAATTATTATAATTTCAGCATAGCACAAACAATCACAAATCAATGTACAAACAACTTTATTTGTCTTTAGTGAAGACATCGTCGAAATTCCTTTTCGGGGTCTACAATTTTGTTTAGTGTTGGGGTTATCTCATGTGGGAAACCTGCCAATATTGATCTAAAGATGAACTTAGACATAGTTGATTGCTTGTTTTCAAAAAAAAATTTGAATGTTAACCATGTACAAATATTTAAAAAGTTATAAGAATTTGTAGATAGACATAGTGACTTTTTGTTCTTAATTGTATTTTGTTTTCAATGAGCAACTACTGCATGCCTCAGTTTTCCATCCCTTACCTTGATGATCTATCTTTTATTAGGTTGTATGCATGGGGGAGGCTATATACAATTTTATAGTTTAAGAATTGAGAAATCACGTGGGAGGTGATACGAAATAGTGCATAGGAACAAATATTTTGATGGTTGTACAGTGGGTCTTGTGATGAGTGTCTTTGAAGCTTTAAATTATAAAATTGTGGTCATTTCCTATAAGTAACTATAATATTTTGCTTTATGAATGATGAAGATGATTGCATGAGCACATTTTTTCTTTAGGGAAGCCAAAATGCTTGCGTGCATACCCATGGTTCTTTCGATGGGCTGACAACAAGATCCCTAAGATTGTGGCTAATGCTGAGAAAGCTTTGAAGCAAATTACAAGGGAAAAGGTAAAAGTTTATCGTTTATGTTTAGAATGATTCATTATGAGTTTGACGTTCAAAAGAAATATGTAAATTTCTATAATAATAGATTGTGTCTTTCAATCCCTTTCCTGAGGAAGAGAAACTTATCACTGCAATGCAAGTAATTATTTAGATGCATATGATTACTACTTGAAGTTTACTTTATTATTACATTAATAATTTTGTGCTCTTTGTGTAGGTTCCTATTGTGTCAAGCTATGATATTTTAAGTCTTGAAGCTCAGTTGAGGTAGAAAAATGAAGAAGTGCAACTGCTGAAGCACAGAATTGAAATTTTGAAAAGGCAAGGAAATGTGGGCAATAAGGAGAGGATGGCTGAAGAGGAGAAAGAGAATGAAGATGAGAAAGATGAAAATGAGGACAATGATGTTGCTGTTGCCATTACTGCTGGTGCTCAAGACAGTTAAGAGAAAATACACTTGGAGTTCGTTGTTAATGAGTTTGAGACTCTGAATGGTGGTGATGATGGCCACAATGGTCATAATGGTGATGGTGGTAATGCTGATGCTGATACTAATGTTGAGGGGGATAAAAAAAAAAGAAAGATGATACTCCATATGAAGAAAAAAGCAAGAAGAAGTATGATCATGCCTCTTCCATTATCTGAGGTGTGAGAACACGTGATGATCAGAAGAAACAAAGAAAAGATGAAAATTTTATCACACTACCCTACTCCACACCACCAAAGAGAACCAAAGTTGGTTCTTATAGAGGCTGAGCCAAGGTACAACTAATACTGATGATGCTGAAGAAGCACTTTAACATACTGAAAATGAGAAAACTGATGCTAAAGAAGTGAGTTTAAATACCATTGTGTTTGATGTTTAGTATTTCATTTCTTTCTAAAAGTATTAGAAATGTGAACTAAAGGTATTGTAAATTAGTTTTTGAATACTGAAATTATTGAGAAAGAATACCGCCTCCTATTTTTATTTTAATGCGAACTATGTATATCCTTTAGGGTGCTATCATTATGTACAAAGATATTAAGAAATGTGACTATGAATTGGTTTTTAAATACTAAAATTTTTGAGAAAGAATACTACCTCCTATTTTTATTTTAATGCAAATTATGTATATCCCTTAGGGTGCTATCGTTGTGTATATCCCTTTGTGCTGTTGAAGGTTTTGTAATTCACCTAAATGAATTTCAATCAAGAAAAGATTATAGATGGTGCAGTGACATTCCTGACGAACAACAAAGCATTATTAATTTATTTTTGTCTCAACGCAATTTGGAGTAATAATTTGCTTATACTTGTGTGAATAGATATTAAGAATTTTAACATTTTCTTAACTGATAATGTTGACTTATTTTGTAGTGTCATTGTTTGGGATGGACCTGACCACTTTATATGAGGAGATGTCTTGTGTGATTTGTTATTCAGAAAAGAGTTGAGAGGTGATCTGATTAATTGCTACTTGAAGATATTCTACTATAGCTCTTCCAATGCATCTTGTGGACTTAGAATGTGGTGTGTGTCTATCATTATTCAGGTAAATAATTTTTAAAGTATTCAACACTATACATCATAAAATGACTACTAATACTAATACAATTTGTAGATTGCAATATTGAACAAATTGGTGATGATGAACATGAAACGTACAATAAAGCTACAACAATATCAAATGTTTCTTAAGGAAATGAGTGTTAGTTCACGAAAGATGCATAAGCAGTTGAATATGGATGTCCTAACTAGGTGCCAATTTGTTATATTTCCAATTGTGTATAAGATCCATTAGTTCCTATTAATTTTTTATGTAACCACAAAGAAGTTTACACAGATGAACTCTACTTGGTCTTCTATGTCAAAAGCAATAGCAAAAGTTTATGTAAGTGCTTTGTTTTTAAAATTATTAATGTAAACAAGTAGACAACATATAATAAATAGTGTTATTATTATGCTTTACAAGGTAAGTCTATAGCAGAATACTTAAGGCATTCATTAGGGTATAATGCTAGAAATGGGGACCTTCAATTTGGCAACTGCCGCCAACAAGTTGGCGACATGGACTGCAGAATTTATTGCTGTCTTTAGGCTAAATGCTATGCAAAGAACCAAAAATATTCTTAGGATTATGCAAACTTATGTTCTATTGATGCATATTGAGCACATATAGCTGCTACGATTCTAAGACATAAGCATGACTTGTTGTATTCTCATGCAAAATCTCAATACTACTCTTCAGTAATGCAGTATTTTTGTAGTTTACTTGACCAAATATGAAGTATTATTTGTGTGATTATTGGTATGAGTTGTAGTATAGATGAGAATGATGTGGTTAGATATATTAATACTTAAAAAAAAAGCATGTGTGATTGTTGGTATGAATTGTAGTATAGATGAGAATGATGTGGTTATTAGATATGTTAGTACACAAATAGAGTTCATTAAAAAAAAAAGACAAAATATGAGTACAGAGTCCCTTACCACAAGTATACAACATGAACAAACTAAGTACATAACTCTATTTCTGAGTACATAAGTGTTGGAACTAGGTACTTTTTTCCAAATTTTCAATGTCATTCACAGCACACAAGGGAATGTTCTCTATTCTGCCTAATTTGCCCATTTCATAATCATCAAACCATGAAGTATGATTAAAATATTTTATTGGGTTGTTCCACCCATCAATTGAGGTTAAAATCAGCCTTTGAAAAAGTAAGTATAGAATCCCTTACCACAAGTATACAACATGTACAAACTAAGTACATAAACCTTGTCTCTAAGTACATAAGTGCTAAAATTAGGTTTTTTTTTCCAAACTTTCGGTATCATTCTCAATGCATGAAGAAATGTTCTCCATTCTGCCTAATCTGCTTATTTCATAATTATCAATCACGAAGTATGATCAACAGGACTAATTTGGTGATGATAGGTTCGATGGTGTAGGAGAGGGTGTCGTAGTGATACATTTGCCTCACATGCAAGGGGTTTATACTAGGAAGAATAAAAGTACAAATGGTGGAATGTGAGTATTTGTGTTCACAATTATTCCAACACATACTATCACAACCACATATTTGACACATCGATTGAGGTTAAAATTGGCCTTTGGAAAAGTAAGTACAAAATTCCTCACCACAAGTACACAATACGTGCAAACTGAGTACATAAATCCTATCCTCATATACATAAGTATCGAAACTAGGTATTTTTATTTCAGATTTTTGGTATTATTCTTAGCACATGAAGGAATGTTTTCCATTTTGCATAATTTGCACATTTTATAATCATCAGACCATGAAATATAATCAAAAGAACTCATTTGGTGATGATAGGTTCAATGGTGTAGAAGGGGGTATCAGACTGATACTAGAAAAAATAACAACACAAGTGGTAGGATGTGGATCTTTGTGTTTCAAATCATTCCAACACGTACTATCATGACCACATATTCAACAAATCATGCATTTAAAGTTATGGGGTCACCAATGTGTTATTCTCGCATCGATTGAGGTTAAAATTGGCCTTTGAAAAAGTAAGTACAAAATTCCTCACCACAAGTACACAACATGTGCAAATTGAGTACATAAACTTTGTCCCCAAGCACATAAGTGTCAAAATTAGGTACTTGTTTTCAAATTTTTGGTATCATTTTTAGTGCATGAGGGAACATTCTCTATTCTACCTAATTCGCCTATTTCATAATCACCAAATCACAAATTATGATCAAAAAGACTTATTCAATAATGATATATTCAATGGTGTAGGAAGGGTGTTAGAGTGATGCATTTACCTCATGCTTAAGGGCTTTATATTAGGAGGAATGACAGTACAAGTGATAGGACGTGGGTATTTATTTTTCCAGTCCTTCTAACTTGTACTATCATGATCACATGTTCAACAAATCATGTATTTGAAATTATAGAGTCATCATCATGTTGTTCCACGCATGAAATTGTCGCTAAAATCGGGTTTTGAAAAAGCAAGTACATAACCCCTTACCATAAGTACACAATATTGTCAAAGTAAGTATATAAACCCAATTTCCAAGTACATAAGTGCTTAAATTGGGTACTTTTTTGAATTTTTAGTATCATTATGTGCACATAAGGGATCATTCTCCATTTGGCCTAATCTGGCCTTTGCATGTTCATAAGAACATGAAGTATTACACCCCAAACTCATTTAGTAATGATAGATTCAGTGGTGTAGGGGGTGTCATTGTAATTTATTTGTCTCATGTGTTAGTGCTTTATACTAGTACAAATGATTCCCAACCATTTTAACGCGTGCTATGATGACTATTTATTCAATAGATCATACATATGATGTTATAGGGTCACCAATGTATTGTTCCTCGCATCAAATTCAAGTTAAAATTAGCTTTTGGAAAAGCAAGTACATAGCCCTTGACCATAAGTACACAACATAGTCAAAGTGAGTACATAAACCCCATCCTGAAGTACATAAGTGCCAAAATTATGTATTTTTTTTTCTAGATTTTTAGCATCATTCTGAACGCACAAGGGATTGTTCTCCGTTTGGCCTAATCTAGGCATTGCATGATCATAAGACAATGAAGTATTTCACCTAGGACTTGTTTAGCAATGATAGGTTCGGTGGTGTAGGAAGAGGGTGCCGTTGTGATTCATTTGCCTCATGCGTAAATGCTTTTTACTAATAGGAATGACACCCCAAGTGAGGGAATGTAGGTCTTTGTGTTCTCTTACCATTCTAACATGTGATATCACTCATGGGTTGCTACACAGCTTGAATTGAGGCTAAACTTGTTTATTAGAAAAGTAAGTATAGAACCTTTGATTACAAGTATAGTTTTAGTACATCAATGTAGTTTTAAAGTACACATATGCCTAAATTAGGTACTTTTCTTAGGATATCTAGTATTATTGTTAATAGAAAATTGTACTTTTATCTATATTTAAGGTATCCGATAGATTTGGTATAGTATCTAAAAATCGTGATATATTACATTATATGCAATACTAAATATTCCAACATGTGATTTCACTCATGGGGTGCTCCACAGCTTGAAGTGAGGTTAAACTTGTTCTTTAGAAAAGTAAGTACGGAATCTCCCATTATAAGTACATAACCATTGCAGTTTTAGTACATAAATGCAGTTTTGAAGTACATATATGCCTAAACTAGGTACTTTTTTTGGGACATCTAGTATTATTGTTAATAGAAAAAAATGCAATATTTTACACTACACGCAATACCAAACATTCCAACAAAAGTCAAATAATATTATTATATAATAATCCTAATAGTCTAGATCTAATGTGTCCTTCAAAAAGCGAAAATGAGCTGCTATCATTAGTCTTTGAGCACCGTGCAATCTTTCTTACATTGATTGTATCCCCTTGATGCACTATCTTTTTGCGGACTAATAATAAATGAAAAAAGATATTAGTTATACAGTAATGACAAGAAGGTATAGCAAGCATACACATACAACATAATGGTAAGCAAATATATTAGCAAGGTCAAGCTAATCTAGCTAATCATAGCTTCTTTGCATGTACAATAGTTATGCCTAGTTTTACCACACTAACTATACTTAACTGCTCGAACACAATTTGAGATAGAAATCTCTATGTCCTCCATAACTTGGTTTAGTTCTCATATAAGGTGCATAAATGGTTAGTTTTTCCTCTGCTTCGAATGTGGTTAGTTAAAAGTAGGTATATGTCTAAGTACAAGTTTGTAAGCTTGTTGTTATATCTCAACTCAATAGTATTGATTAGTAAAGCTATATACCGAGAGTGACTTAGACTCAATACACACACAAGAATACTTGCAAGGCATTCTATTAATTTGCCATGCCCAACATGAGCAACTTCAACTCTGTAAATCTACAACATAGGATTTGTCATGATCACTAACCTCAAAGTTCCAACCATTAGATTTCTCAACTTTCAGTGTAAAAGAGGCTATATAATTTACTGCTAGTTTCTTCTCCTGCTTCTGGCATAATACTCCAGTAAGTTATTACCTTATTCCTATATATCATGTATCATAACTATGATTTGTTTGCATATATGATCCATCATAGTTGCAATAAGCATAAATCGTGCTAGTTTAACCCAATTATTCCAATATTCTACCTGATTGTTGTTTGTTACTCCCCATCTATCACTAACCAATAAAGAATTTGCCCAACATAAGGGCTCTGATTGTATGATAAAGTCTCTAGCAAGAGGCATAGACTCCACTATGCTGTTTATATGTCGAGTATATTTTTGCCTTGCTAGAGCATAAGCAGCTTTCATGAAAATAGATAACCAATGTTTCCTGTTGTCAAGGGGGAACTTTCTCATTACTTGAAATTAAAATTCTATGATCATTAGATTTAAGGGTGATAAAATCAAACTTAACTCGATGACATGGTAATAACCCACCTGAAAAAAATCAAGTTTGGATTGGGAGTTTTGGGTTTAGGTCAAATTAGATCAAATTTGAAAATAACCTGAGAAAAAAAAATAAGATCGGGTTGTTTTTAGGTCAACTAGCGTAACCGAAAAAAAATAAGTGGGTGACCCAATAACCTAATTAACTTACCCTAACCTAACCCATCTAAAAAATTTAACTAATTAAAATAAAATATAAATAATATATATTCAAAAATCTAAAGTTGGAAAATTCCATTACAATTTACAAATTTACAAATTATAATAACATTATTAACAATAAGTAATAACACTTTTCATTTTTCCAATTCAAAGACGATTAACCAAATCACTAGACATAACCCTCATCACCTTTTACTCCAAATCACTAGCCTCCTTTGCCACAGTGTGCCCCTATCACACTACTATCATGCAATATTGTAGTACAGTGAAGCCTGATGTTGTTGAGGCATTGATATGTTGTAGAAATTGGTCATTTGGGCAAAAAGGTAAATGCTTTATTAATTGTTGTTTATGATTTATTTTACTAATATTTTGTTATTTTTGGTCTTTTGTATTCTTTTTTGTAGAAACAAATGATGAGAGATTAGATGACTTGACTGATAATGTAACAGATATATTAGGAAGTATTAATGATAACCATTTAAGCACTGCAACTAATGCTTCTACTAACATTATCAATCTTTGACATTGAAATGAAAAGTAATCATTTGTTGTTCGTCACTAGTCACACCAAACGTTTAAAAAGTTTTCTAATTTTTAGCCTCATGATTATTTAGTTAGTTACTAATTTATTTTCTTTCTTAATGTTGTTTCATGGTTTCTTTTGTGGAGTTTTGGGATTTGAATTATGGAGGAAACTAGCTACTAGTGAAACGAAGATTTCGGATTTCGTGAAGAATTTGATATGTTTGTCTTTCGACTTTAATTTCCACTATTTTGTAGTTAATTATGCATTTTGATTAATGGTTGGTATCAAAATTGTTAATTGAAAAATAGTTTGTTATTATTTTATTTTCTGAGTACTCATGGACATGCCAAGTTATTGTGTTTCTTAGACCTTAGTTATTTTTCCAAATTTTATATTTTAAGATAGATTAAATTTCTATTCAATTGACAATTATGATGTTGGAATTTATAAATATGAAAAGTAAAATAAATAGAACAAGTTGGGTTGGGTTGGGTTGGGTTGGATTGGGTCAGGTTTATCAAGTAATTGAGTGACCTAACTTAAAATTTGGTCAACCTGAACTTGACATGAAATTTTGTAGGTCACGTGAGGATTGAACCTTTTGGATTTAACATCAGGTTGAGTTGGGTTTGAGTTTGGTGTTTTTATGTTATACTCCTACCTCAACCCAACTCGAACCCACCTAACTTACACAAATTGACACCCCTAAATTTAGATTTCTTGAATTATTACTTGGACATTAATTTAGATCAGAACATAGTTTTTAATAAAATACAAAAAGATCTTACTTGCTTTTTGAAATTGTCCACCAAGTATCTCAAACAATACGCATGATAGCTATCACGAAATAGTATGGGGTGGCTTTAAAAAGTAAAGTATGTCGGTCAAAGAAAAAAGTGAACCTTTTGAACCCAGTGCTATGATGAGAATATAAAATGCACCTCAACTTCAAGCAAAACCACTCCTAATTAGGATCCTTTTTAGCTTCAACACCAGCATATGCTAATGTGAATAGATCATCGTTGGGATCCTTGGTGATAGCACTAAGTAAGCATCCTTTATACTTATTCTTAATGTAAGTGACATCCAAGAAAATCAATGGTCTGCATCTACGAAGAAAGCCTTTTAAACAAGCTATGAAACACATTAATAATCACTAAAAATTTAGGCTCATCAGGTACAATACCATCTCAACTTATCAAAGGATCCCTTGTCCGTCTCATGAATATCATGCATAGCTATTTCCTTATCCAACCATGCTCTATGGTATGAAATTTCTATGCCAAATTTTTCATGAATATCTTTCATCACATTAATAGGTCAGTAATGGGGCTCTCCTCTTAATTTTTCGTTTGCAACATTAACAACCCAAGCAAAATCAGCTTTAGGATGTCCCATCATTTGAATACTACCCTCATTACATGTATGTTCTAGGTTGCATTGTTGAATTCCAAAGAGTTTTTCAGCTTCTTGCCTTAAGGCATATATTTTCCTTCGGCAATTATCATTGCTATAATCTTTTTCGAATCATTTTTCTTATATATAAAGGACCTTCTAGTAGCAACGACTTAGTTTTTAAATTTTATTCTAAACTCTTCAGCATTCTAGAACGTTTGGCCCTCTTCATGGATGCAATGACTTCAAGCATCAATTGAATTCTTTTGTAATGCTAAATCATATTGTGACTAACTTGTGGAGGGATTGTCATCTGTTTCATTTCTAAATAGGTGTTTATTATAAAGAAATAACATAGTCAAAGACATAATAATTGTCAATAAAATGCTATAAGATCAGTACATAAGTACTCAACTATACAATTTCAGTACTCAACAACAAGATAACTAGATACTTAAGTAAACAATATCAATATTTCACATAGAAAAAGTAAGTACTAAAATAAACAATTTAAGTACTTAAATGGAGGAGATAATACTGAAATGATTGAATCTATTATTTAACATAGAAGACCTAAGTATTGAAATAAACACAAATGCAAGCGAATCATGTTGGACATATCATCATTAGCATTCAAAATCATGTACATTTTTTTGATGGGGAGCTAGGTATTGTTCTGTGTGAAATTGAGGAAAAATTTCATACCATTTTTTCTCTAGTTAGAAATACAATCCCATTAAAGTTATGCTCTAAAAAATGAACATGATATAGAATTCTCCATTATATATACAACTCTCTTAACATTTGAATTTAAGATTCTTCCACACTACTTAACAGTTTCATGTTAAAAAAAATTAAAAAAATTCTTGCCCGCCAAAAATTATAATGACGCTTTACTATACAACAATAGAGACAAAAATAGGCTTACTTCTTACTAATATGTTGTATTTTATTATAGAAAATGAAAAAAAAATAAAAAAAGACAAAGTAGCACTATGTTCCGCTATGAGAGATAAACAAAAAACAGATGAGAAATAGAGAGGGAGACGAACTGATGGGACATCAAAGTTTAGGAAAATATATATATATATATATATATTAAAATGAAGTCATTCCCGTCATTTTAAGTGATTGATAAGTGAAGGCTAAACTTAAACTTTGTATGGGGACTTTAAGATAAAAAATACTTGGGTGATGACTGAATATCAAATAAAAAATTGATTTAGATATTTTTAATTAAATTACCCATTAAATAATCACCTTACAAGAAACCTCGATAAGAATAACTACTCGATAACAGCCCGCATCTGAACTCACAATAAACACCCTGTAACTGGATCTGACTCGCACTCGAACTCATAACCGGATTTTGGTCCAGTACCATCCTAAATCCCCAAACTACCCCTCCCCTTCCGGTAACTGAAATGAAAGTAAAATACACCATTTGATTCTCTCTCTGGCGCATAATTTCTCATCAATGGAAGGCTCGCAGTCACTTCCTAACTCTTACTCTCCATCTCAACACTTCCCTCCCGATGATGGCGGAGATCATGTGACCTCCGCTCCCGAGCCCATAACTGATGGCGGCAGCTGCGGCGGATCGAGCAGCGGAGCTAAGTACAAGCTCATGTCACCGGCGAAGCTCCCGATCTCTAGGTCACCTTGTATCAGTATTCCTCCTGGCCTCAGCCCAACGTCTTTTCTCGAATCCCCAGTTCTTCTCTCTAACATCAAGGTCGCGTTGGGTTTTCCCCATAACTGAAATTACGCTGTTCTTGTTTATTCTTTCTTACTACTTTCTCTACTGATTAATGGAAGATACTCGGCCATGCTATCTGCTTCAGTTGCTTGAGAGTTTTCGATTCCGAACCGATACATAGTTTATTCGTAAGGCTCTGTTTATTGCTCCATAAAGTTTCTAAAGCTGGCCAAAATGAATTTCAAGCTTTGTGATGGTTAAGTTATTAACAGATGAGTTTGAAGTATCTGGCAGTATGATATCCAGTCGAGCCGTGCTAAATTTTGTGAAATATATCTTTCTGATATTTTTAGAGTTTGAGCGACCAAACTGGTGTTACGTCGATATCAGAGGGCTTGTCGTGGGGAATTTCTGAAATTTATTGGTGCTATCAGTAGATACATTATTGATATGATGGTTTGTTCTTTTTCGTCATGTTGCTGTATGTTCCATGATTTCTCTTTTCCATTGAGTGCTCCTTTGGAGAATATTTAATGTGAAGTGCCTTATGTGGGTTTTGGGACCGTTTGATTCTGATGCTTGCATTAGAATGTTTCGTATTGGTCTGTGAGTGGAATTAATTGAGCTCCTTGAAGGCTTTTGTACTTTTTAATTTGGAAAGAAGAATATTAAGTTTCAGTGTTGTTTTTTCGCATAACGAATCTTTCTTTTTCTTGTTGTTGCTTGGCATTTTTCATTTTTTGTTGTTCCCTATAGGAAGAGATTTCTTAAATAAATGAGCTTCCTTAATGAAGTATCAAATGCGTTTATTCCATTATGCTTGTACAATCATGTCTGACATTCATTGTTACACCAGTATGCTAAATAATGGTTTCGCCCTGCTATTGGAGCTTAAAAGATAACTGACTATTATGTTTTCCTGGAATAAAATTTGATTTTTCCCTTTTTGTGATGGAAAGGGGAGAAATTCCATTTCTATCTCTCTTGCAAATATAAAAGAAAAAGACAGAGCATAAAGTTGTTTTATGCTAGTTTTTGGTGGTCAGGAGAATTAAACCCCCATCATTGAGGTTCTGTCAATTTCACAGGCAGAGCCTTCTCCAACAACAGGTTCCTTTTTTAAGCCTCAATTCATGCAAGGTTCCGGTGAAATTGCAGCACTATCACTAGAGAAAACTTGGACCAGTAGCAATAATGTTGATGAAAGAGCATCCAGTGACTTTGAGTTTGAGTTCCACACTGGTTCTACTTTTGCATCAGGATTATCATCACTAACGGTAATGGCCTACAACCTTCCATCTTGGTGAGAGGTTGTTTTTCTCATTTATGTGGTTTCTTCTAAAAACAACTTAGGACATGCTTAATTAGTTAATATTGGCACCAACAAGTGCAATATAGTGAGTGGCAAATGATTTGATTTTATGTTTCCCCTTACTAATACATAATTAAATCTAAATTTTTCAATAAAATTTAAATTTAGATACAAAAGAGAAAATATGAGGCAAATAATTTGCAGATTTGCCTTCTTTGACTACTATGTGGTCTTCCAAGAGATATAAATGATTTTGGCAACAAAATAATTTGTTATCTGAATTTTTTAGGTTGAGAAATGACTTCTGAATGACATGTTGAACTCATGCAGATTTTAAGACGCTAGATCTTTTGTCATCCCCTTCTTGGCACCCGGTCTAGTCTTTCAGAACAATATTTATTGCTGGTGAATTAACCATATTGTATTTCTAGACTTCATTATTGTGATGTAAACACCATAGTGAAAGTACTTTTTAATTCACAAAATTTAGCATCATGTGATTAACCATTTTGCTTCCTTGTCATCTTATTATAATAGCAAGGTGCAGATAGCAAACTGTGTCTTCTGATACTCTAGCAACTTTTCTGATGTGATATACTATTGTTTTATTGTGCCTAAGATTCCTACAGGGTTGAACTGGAATGGACCAGCCAGTCAAATTCAAGATAAACACTTTGCAGAGTCTCCTGCACTGTCGGCTTTGGTTGCATATGAGCAATCAAGCTCACAGGAACGGAGAATATCTGCACCTGTAGGTATGCATGATGTGCCAGTTTGTACATCTGTTGATGAACTAAATCAGGGAGGACTTTCAAGTCCAGGTATTCAATTGTCAACTTCTGACCAGAAAGATAGCATCTTTTCGATGACAGTTGATAGAACATCAGATGATGGGTATAACTGGAGAAAATACGGGCAAAAGCTGGTCAAAGGAATTGAATTTCCACGTAATTATTACAAATGTACATATCCTAACTGCGAGGCGAAAAAGATCTTTGAACGTTCTCCTAGTGGACGAATAACAGAAATTGTCTACAAGGGTTCACATGATCATCCAAAACCTCAAGCTGCCCGTCGACACAATCCTGGTGCTCTTATGTCCATTCAAGAGGAGAAAATGGACAAAGATTTGTTATTCAATGGTCAAGATGGTAACTAGCATGATCCCTTCATAATTTCTTCTTCGAAAGTCTGAATGCACTAAAATGCAAAAATTTTGGTAAGCGTATTAAGCAGGCTGA
This sequence comes from Jacaranda copaia, assembly GCA_014898725.1. Classification (NCBI taxonomy): domain Eukaryota; kingdom Viridiplantae; phylum Streptophyta; class Magnoliopsida; order Lamiales; family Bignoniaceae; genus Jacaranda; species Jacaranda copaia. The sequence continues at coordinate 836,114 of JACGDI010001506.1, read as the reverse complement.
TAATAACTAGAGGATTTGGATGAAATATTGCTTACATTTTACAGCCCAAGCTGGGTTATTGGCGGAAGCGTTCAAGTTGTGTTAAATTATTCGAGCATGTGAAAGCTAAAGTCATCTCAAACAAGGCTTGCAAACAGCATATCAAGTAAAAGATGTGATTAATTTCTTTAATTGTATATCAAATTAGGACTTCTATGGATTTTCTGAAATTCTTTTTCGACCTTTTGAGAACTCCATCCTACTGTAAACAAATAAAAACTAAGTCTGGGGAAGAGGTTATGCAGTGAAATAATATAACTTACTTCTTTTCGTGGTCCATTGAAAATGAGGAATTTCACCGTGGTACTCTTGGAAATTTCCCTGTGTTCTGTTTCACTTTCTGAGACCATGCATCCAACATATGATATCACTTGCTTCCCCTGGCTGCTTTCTGTTAAACACTACCCTTGCTGTGTGGGTCTCTTTGTGCACGTGTGCTTTGTGGCAAAAATAATAACTCTTTAATTGACTCCCGTCTTTCAATTTTCTCTCTCAGTTAAAGATTGTAGCCTCACCTCCCATAAAAAGTGGTCATTATTGAAATTTCTGCTCGTTTACGAATTGATGTTTAAATGTGAAGGGCATGCTAGTTAATTAGTTTTTCTTTTCCCCTTTTAAAGATATCTAGTGTTGTTTGAAGCTTTTTAACTAGTATTAATGGGTTTTAGTGGAGTATCAGAGTTTAGCGTTCAATAGATGTATGAAAATACCGTCTGTTTTATCTTTGGAATAATTTAATGTTATAAGTATATGGTTTAATTAGTTTGTCACCTGGAATTTTACTTCTATTTGATGTAGCTTGATTTTTGTAAAAATTTTGATTATGTGTACTAAAAGTTGGGTTGTCTGCTGGGGTCTGTGGATTTGCCTATTATCTAGCCATGCCAAACTCACACATTTTGCTTCTTCAATTTTTATACACCTGAGCTTTTGCACCTTCACAATCTCAAGTGATGAGCAATTCCGATTAAGCTATACTTCTGCTAGTGCAGAGCTCTCTCTGTTGTGCACAATTTCATGTATTGCACTCTAAGATTCGATATTAGACTTTTTATTTCAATTTCATTGGTTTTTTAAAGATATGTTGAATGCGAACAGCATGGAGCCAAATGTCCCTCGAGCACTGTCCCCTCAGCAAGTAAATGAAGAGGGTCTAGATGGATCAGGTTCGCAAATGCAGGGAATTAATGATGACAATGATGAACATGATCTATTTTCCAAACGGAGGTAATGCTGTTTTAGAAATGCCATTGAACATCTAATTTATTATGTTCATGATAATTTTAGTGCTGGAGTTCTGAGCAGGAAGATGGAAGATGGTCTTGACTTTAGTCCAGTTGTTAAGCCCATTCGCGAGCCACGAGTTGTTGTTCAAACTGTGAGCGAGGTTGATATACTGGATGATGGATATCGGTGGCGGAAGTATGGGCAGAAAGTGGTTCGTGGCAATCCAAACCCTAGGTATGTGATGAGTTGATGTGTTATCATGTAGGATGAAAGATTGAGGTTAAGATCAATAGCTGCTAGAGGAATGAAAAGCATAAAAAGCTAGGGTATATCACGATCAATAAAACAAAGGAAAATAATATCACAATAAATTAGAGATAGATGATGGTAGAAGGAGAAATTAATTTCTGACGGGGACTAATTTTGAAACTGCAACATGAAAACAGAAAAAAAGTTGTGAAATTGCATTGTGGGAAACTCATTCTTGGCTTTCCTCAACTCTGTTTATGTGGCCTTGTTGAAAAGGGATATTCACTATTTCCTAGTGATTAGTGGTGTTCACTAAGCTATGTGTTAATTTGTTAATTTCCTGAGCTTCAAGGTGTAGAGACACGTATTCTTCAACATTGGGAAAGTGGCTAAAATGGCAATTGCTCAGGTAGATCGCACATTACTTTATCCTAATAATACAGAAAGAAAACTAAATTTGGCTGATGTCCTAATGTAAGGTTTTGACGCTGCACATATTCCATCATAATCTTTTTACTACATCACATTCTTGGTGGTTTTGCTATATGTCTTCAGGTAGCACATTGTAAGGAAATACAAAACCTCTCATATTTATAAATTTGGTTTCTGCGTTTCAGCTTAACAGACATATTGTCTTAGAGTGAAGCCACTCATTTTGGGGCATTGGGATAGAAATGGATTTGAAGGAAGGATTTCAAATGACTACAGTATTAGGAGGGTTTCATATTTCAGTACATCTTAATGGTTGAAAAGATAGCTCAAAATTGTTATTGAGGAAAATCCATAATTACTCAAAGTCATTCAAACAAAGTGCAGCCTTTCTATTATGGGTTTGAAATCCTTAGATTCCAAGTACTTTCAACCCAAGCACACTCTAGTGTATGTTATAATTACTTTGACCATTCCAACCATAAAGTCTTTGGTTGTTTTGGTATAAGTTCAAGAAAATTCAACTTTTACCCTAAGGTATGTAAGAAATGGCTATGCATATATCATATCCTTGAGCTCCGTGTATCGTTATTTGGTCACCATGGCCTGATGGCAGTGGAGTGGTGGACATTTTGGTAGTATCTTATGAACTATGATGGGTTAACAACTAGTACTTGTAGTAAATTGATTTTTTCAACTTTACCTCCTGGTCTGGTAATGAGGCAGCATTACGGTAATCAAGAGCACACTTGAAAATATATATGTAGAGACAAGGATGGCGGTGGATTTCTGGAGGAGAAACTGAAGTGTAATCATGATCAGCACCTGTGATGATTTGGCAATGACATTGACAGGAGGAAGAGAGGGATGGGAGGAGGGAACAACATCTTTGCTTTTCTAAGAAACATGAAAGTAGATCTGTGAAAAGGCTGTTTAGGGGTTAATCTTGAAAACCCTGTTTGATTGACTCAATTATTGAGTGAAGGATATGATTCAAATGAAAATATGCCCAAGGAAAGATGGCATGCCTTTTTGGGATGGGCCAAGAAGAAATGAAGACATCAAATTAGGGAAAGATAATATGTTGAATTGTCGGTAACTTGGCGCAGGATTTCCACCCCTAGCAAATGCATTTTGAGGCTTTTCCTGCTCTTTTCTTTCCACGAAAACATGCATTGAAGTGGACAACCAAAAAAAGAGATACCATATACATGTGTGTGTGTGTCTTTGTGGCTGTAGCCTGTGGATCTCCTTATTTATGGTTGACTTGATTTGATTCAAGGTTGTTATCATCCATTTTACCCCCTTCTATGATGTAATGCAGGAGCTATTACAAGTGCACAAATGTGGGATGCCCAGTGAGGAAGCATGTGGAAAGGGCATCCCATTACCCCAAAGCTGTTATAACATCTTATGAGGGCAAACACAACCATGATGTCCCCATTGCCAGGAACAGCGACAATGAAATTGTGGGAACTGTGTCATACAATGGAAATTCAAAGATAAGGACAGAAGAAAGTGGCTCAATTAGCCTTGATCTTGGTGTTGGAATTAGCCATGTTGCTGATAATCGAAGTAGTGATGAGGGGCACACCTTGGATGCTGAAGCTGCACCAAATAATTCCAGCACGATGGTTGTTCAAGCATCACAAATCCCTACCTGCTACAGTGTTGTAAACGGTGGTTTGAATCTATATGGAAATAGAGAAAATCATGTTGAAGATCATAGCTTTCAGACTCCAGCTATACATCCTTCTAATCGATGTCCCCCAAACCTTGGAAGAATACTTACAGGGCCATGAAAATCTTATTGAATATTTTGAAGCTTTTGAACATTTTATTTCAGCTTTTCTGGTTATATCAGGCGAAGGGAATGATCCTCAAGGCAAATGATATTGCCTCCTTACAAATGCATGTGCGTTAAGCTGTTTGGTGTGCAACACAGGGATTTCATTTCCAAGTGTCTATATCTACAGATTCATGTAGGGTTTTTTCTCCATTTTAATAGAACACATACATCAAGAATTCAATAAGTTCAAATTCCTAATCTCATATGTGGTAGATTCATGTAATTTTACAGTTTCCTTGCCATCATCTTTTGTGTGAGAATACTACGCGCTTTATTATGTGAGAGAATACACAAACAAATACTATCGATGTTGCATAGAAATGTACCATGCGAATAAAGCAGAAATTCTCTTAAAACTGCATGTATGGAGGGGGAAGGGACGGTGGATATGATGAAGAATATGTTAGAAATGAAGCGTCTATCAAGCTCAAAACCCCAATTCTATGAAACCCAACTGCTGTACACCCCCGCTATATTACATTATAGTCTTGGCTAAATGAAATTTTGGCTACTATTTTTCCCAGAACCTTTTCCATATCATAGGAACATTATACACAATTTAGGTGTCAACTCCTTAGAAACACAACAGAACATTTGAAGTCTGATGGTGATGTTTCATTTGCAGGACATCAGATTCGCAGGTTACTCTCTCATTAGCTGTCCCAACTTGAGGGCCATATATTCCTCAAGACTCTCTACGGCTGTTATGCTCTCCAGACTCCAGAGCTTCCATTAAACTACCCCAAGAGTTGTAAGCAAAATCATAAAACACAAGCAAGCACAAAACTGAGAAGACAAACGTATCTTTTAGTCTTCAGTATGAGGATCCACCTTAGGATCAAAATTCACTAGCATATCTGAGGATTTACACCCATGCACAAGAGGCAACTAAATCTCTATTCATCCAGCCAAGATAGAGACATCCATCTCTCTCTTGAAGTCTATAGTTCTCACAGTAGTTTTCCAGCAGAGTCTTAATTGTAGCATTGACAAATGAGCTCAATGGAAATTGGGTGAATCCAGCCATAGCAAACCGTAGCCTCCACTTTCCAAGAAGTTCATGACGTTCCACTCTCTCAGCCCCTTCACAAGCTATTATGTTGACAATATCTCGAGCGAGACAATGTTGCTCAACATTGATACGTTCCTTATTTTCCCTGGATAAGGCCACATCTATTGATTCAAATATAGCCAGGTAATACTCAAGTGTCTCAATGAAACGCAGAAAGAAAGGGGTGGTATTGGTGTTTGATTCCTGCTCAACTAGGGTAACAACCTTGGGAGACAAGTTCTTTACCATCCTCAAGAGTCTGTCCCGGTGATTTTGAATGTCAACACTCTCATCCGGCATGTGGTGTAGCATTAGTGCAAAATTCACAGCCAGTGCTTCCCCTGGTTGAATCCCGAGATGTTTACTTTCTATATCACAACCAGAAATGGCCACAGCATGAAACTCAAATGGTACTTCACATGATTTTGCAAGCCTTGATAGCCTGTTGCCCACAATATCAAGCCCACTGCCTCGGGCATAAGCTGATACAGAATCATCTATCCCAGTGATACGGATTTGTGGGGGCCCACCTGGCCGAGCGGCAAGAGCTTGGATAAGAGTGATCCATTGGCTACCCTGAGCTATCTGGAAATCAACTATATGTATCCTGTTTTCATTTTTCATAGCCTCTGCAATGGCTCCATTTGCTGACAAATAACCAAACTTGAAATACGGACAGACTTCATAGAGTAGGTGCATGTAGGACAGGAGCTCAGAACTGGTAAGCTCTTTGCACCTTAAGGCTTTATAAATGGAGCTCCCTGAGGAGGCCAGTCTAGCAACCAACCCCTCTAACACGTAAGCTCCTAACCTCTGCAGTGGTTCCCCCCAAACTGAAACCATTAGGCGTAATTCAGACATGAAGTGCTCAGAAGTTAATAGGTCATTATCTGCTACAGCTTTTGCACAAGCAACAAGCATCTCTTTTAAGTTCTTTCTGCAGATAATCTCGGTTGCATGTTTTGATAGCTCAGACTCCACTGAGAATTGATAAGGTGAATCCAAAATGGTAGTCCTCTGAGCACTCAAAATCTGAGAACTGGGTCCAAGAATAGGCTTCATAGCAGTTTTTAGTTCTTCTAACTTCTTGTTTTCTAGGTCATTGACATGGTCTACCGAGCAAGGCCTGCTTACAGCCAAAAGAGTGTTATTGTAAACAGAATTACTAGTGTCTGATAAACAATCTGGCAGGGCAGTGGAACTTCCATTAGATGAGAAACTGACTGTAGAAGGAGAACCATAAAATGGCTGGCTGCCATTTGCTATTGACGATTCAACGGTGCAGTTTTGTTCATATATCCGAGCAGAGAATTGTGTTCCCTGACTACCACCGTCACAGCTAATGTACTGATCTAGATTATAAGATGGATCCAACAAATAAGACTCCAGCTCCTCTAGGGTTTGGTGGTAGAATCCAGCAGATCCAGCTATGCTCTCGTGATTTTCAGATGTCATTCTGAGGAAACTAGCTTTATAGTTTAGCACGAGCAGAAAAAAAACAGGAAAAATCAAGAGTATATGAATCTATTCAACATTCGGATTAAAATAATAGGTAAACCTTAGCAGTTATAACTTCCGCACTCTGACATTTAAAATTTGAGGCAAGAAACACTATGTTGTCAATTTTGCTTCAAACTGGCGTACTCTATACAGCAATAAACAAGATCTTAAGTAATAAAACACAGAGTTTCGCTTGCAAACAGCAGAATATGTTGAATATGACCTTAAAGGTAATTAGCAGTTCTCTGGTGTCATAAGATTTAAAGGGAGTTGTCAATTATGTGAGCAACATGGAACATCCCGTTGGCAACTTTATTAACCTGGAGCTTAAGCAAGGTTTGTGTGGATAAATCCAACAATCTGTAAATTTTCCACCGTTCTTTTTTAGTTTGATAAGAATAATTCAGCTTAATCTTTATTACTTAAATCAAAGTAGTCATTAGAGTTGAATGGAAGCAGTAAGAAAAGAATTACCAGAGTTGTAGCATCCTAGAGCTATTTCTTCCTATAAGCTAATTGTGCGGGGTTGTATGACATATTCACCTAGTCATGTTTGCAGGAGCACTTAACATCGAGGCAGCTCTTCTTTTTTTTTTTTTCTTTTTTGAAAAAAAATTCTTTTTCCCCTTCTTAATGTTTCCTCCTACCACTACAATCATAGTTAATAATTCAATACCTGTTACAATATGTTAGTATTAGTTCTATGCTTACATAAAGCACCTAATCCCAAACAAATTGAAAGGTAGGAACTTGTTTTCTAACACCAAGTTTGAAAGTTAATAAAACTGAAATAGGAAGCAAAGAGTTGGCAGCCAGAAACAAGATAAAACAGAAGGACCAATTTAGATCACCATATCTCCTGCACCCCTCACCCAACTTCATCAATATTAACTTCAGTTGTAAATAGAGAATTTCAATCTTTCACTGGCTTAACTACCCAAATTTATACATCGGTGCAAACCATATACAAAATCCAAGAAAAGGCGCCATATGCGTGTATGTTGAGTGTAGAAAGATCCCATCTTTGCACAATTTCATCAGCAAGAAAGCAGCTAATATCCCAATAAATCATGATACAAGAATGGCCATAAATCTGAAACCTAAAACGAAAGAGAAACAGAAAAAAAAAAAA
>JACGDI010001506.1:766269-828580 GCA_014898725.1 Jacaranda copaia | reverse complement strand
CCATTCATCTATATATCAAGAACATAAATAAGTATGAAAAATCCTAGGAAAAACGTATTCCTTGTCTGGATAATTTGGCAGACCTTGCTTTCTCTGGGTATATATATTTGATATTCCTTATCTGGATATGTGTTTTTTTTTGCTTTCTATGAGTATATATTTAAAAACTCTATACTTCGATATTCAGCCAAGTGTGTGGGTGACTGGGTGTGGTGGGTCTTGATTGCCAGCGCCAGCCTCATAAATATACCTCCAATGCTTGTCGACAAGCCAACAAGCATTGCCAGCGAAGTCACATCGCAAGAAAACAGACGCGCTCGCGAACGAGAACTTCTGCTTTTGTCCGTAAGATCTTTTTGGCGGTGGGTTTAATCTTAGGCCCCATTGGTTTCATTTTCATTTCTAATTTTTATTTTTTATTATTTTTAAAATTTTTAAAAATTAATAATAAAAATAATTTGAAAATAAATTTATATTTAAATAAATTATTAAAAAAATAATAATTATATTGATTTAAATATGTTGCAGATGGAAAGAGATAAAAATAATAAAATATAAAGAGAAAATATATAGGTTATTAAAAAAAGTTATATATAAAATATAATTTTAGCAAATTAATTTCTAAAAACATATTATATCTATGTTTGGTTAATTTTAGTAAAATAAAATTATTTTGCTAAACTATAATTAAACATACATCATTTTTTTTTTTGTTAAAATGTCAAATTAAGTTTCCTCAAAGTATCTTTTTCTATCTTTTATTATCTCCAAAACTTTGTTAAAATATAATATATATTTTATTATTATTCTTAATATAAAATTAATTTTGGTAAAATAAAATTATTTTGCTAAAATATAATTGAACATATGTCATATTTTTTGTTAAAATGTCAAATTAAATTTTCTCAAAATGTCCTCATCTATCTTTTATTATCTCCAAAACTTTCCTATTTTTCAATATATATACATACATATCATGTACATATAATATATATTTTATTATTATTTTTACTAATAGAAAATTGCTTAATTCTATTTTCATCCCAAAAATTTAATAAAAAAATATTAATTTGACACCTATAATAAAAATTGTCCCCTCCTAATAAATAAATTAATATATCAAAACTTTTCAAGATAATTTTCTAACTATTTTTCAAAATATAAACAAATATTAATTATATTCCTCAATACAACTTCACATTCTCCAACCTCACTTTTAAAATTCATTGTTCCAAAACACATAATACAAAGTATATAATTAGTAACCAAACATTACCTAAGCTTTTTAATCATAAAAGGAAAAAGATTAACAACCCGTTTGGTTTTATTTCCAAAGGCATTTCTAGTTTTCATGCATTTTCAAAAAATTGGAAAGTTAGTTATGAAGTTGAAATAGAAATTGAGATGCAATAGGATGAAATTGTGGAAAGTATTAATTAGAATAAGTTATAGAATTGAAAAGTAGGTTAATTTGTATTTTTCTTTTATGTTTAAAAAGATTTATTATTTTGTAAATAAATGTATTTTATTAATTTGAAAATGATAGTGGATACTTTAAGTTAAATTAAAATTGAATTTGATTGATGTGATATTATGATGATAGAGTAGGTTTAAAAAGAGTTTTGAAAAGAAAATGTGTATTTTTTCAATAAAAAGTTATGAGAAAGTGTTTGTTATTAATTTTTATTGCTAAATGAAAATGAAAATGAAAATGAGGATGAGGCCTCAAAATGAAAACAAACGGGCTGCAAATATTTGGATAATAATATGCAGAGATTCTTGAATATTCAAATCTTTTAAACTGTTCATTTTTAAATGATGCACACTATTCATGTAGCAATGTTTAAGTTTTAACATTATTGTATCTTGTTAAAAACTACTGCTGCATTTAAATAAACATTCAATCAAAAGAGTCACTAAAAACTTTAATCGATGGATCTGTACTTTGCTATGTATCGGCTTCTAAATCATTCTCATAATTCCTTCCATCTTGGTTTTGTTTCCATCTTGATTATGCTAATAATATGTTGTAGCATACATCAGTAAAATTACAATACATCGTGTGTAATAACGCAATGCTCGACGAAACAGTGACCGAGAACCACATTCGGGCTAACACAGATGTATTCTTAAATTAGAGATCCGCCCCATTCACTTCTTCTTTAATTAGAGATCCAAAGAGATTTTCCAATCCAACCAGGACAACATCACTTGTGTCGTCCAACATTGAATATGCATGCATGCGAGATTCAAAGCCTAAGGCTGCAATTGCCTGCAAAAGAATTTCTAAAACTCGCATGAGAAGCCGCCCGCATCTCTCATTTTCTATCTCATTTTAATGGGATCCGCCCTTTTTCTATCTCTTATCTCGAAACGTTTCTTTCTTCTTTTCTTGATGCAACTGATGTAAATAAATACCAATACATACATACGGTGGGGACTTTAGTTTTACCGCCGAGAGCGGTCTTTGTTTTGGGTTTGCATGAGAAGATGGTTTCTTCTGGTGGAGGAATTTCGTGGATGAGGTGATTTTTGTGCTTCCCAGTCAGGGTTTTAGCTGGGTAGAGAGAGGTGGTGCTGGCAATCGCATTTGGTAACTTGTGGTGGCGGAGGTTGAGAAAGGAAGCGGAGGTGTTGGCGGTGGTACAGTGATTTGCGCTGCTGCTGCTGGACTACTTTATGGGCTCTATTGGGAAAAATATCTATTACCCTTTTTTTAGAATTTTTTTTTTTTGGGAATCTTTTCAAAATTTTTGTAAGCAATAAAAAATAAATTCAATAATCTATAATATTTTACATAAATTGGAAATTACTTCGTTTAATTTATAAATTTCTAATTTACAAAAATTATTGATAGCATTTTATGATATCATTACTAATTGTATTAATTAATATTTTTTTCAGAAAATTTATTCATTCAAACAAACATAATTTTTAGAAAATCTTACAATGTTATTCTTTCAAAAATGTCTCACAAAAAAATTTATAATCATATACAACCTCACATCATATCAATATATTAAATCGTACATAATCATTATATTTTATCCTGTAATCAAACATATCTCCATTTTTCATTTCCGCATCTCCAAAACACAAAATCTCACCTCGTATCTTGGGATCATTGAATGTGAGACAATTTCCTAAAAACAATTGCATATTGGAACTCCAGCACCCTGATGGCCACGAGAAGAAGTTGAGTAGAGTAGAGGAAGACAACCACCTCGAGTCTCAGAGAAACCACCTATGAAACCTTAGAGAATGGAGATTCCACTAGCATCCCATAACTAGTCTCCTAGAGGTCCCTTTTTATAAATCACACAACAAGCCTTATTAGCCTCTAACAACGCCTCCACTAGAGTTGTTGTCATGGCAGTCCCTCAATATGCTGTAGAACATCCATAATCTAAGCCCTCCTTGCCCTCCTGCATACGTGGAGAAACCTCCTTGACTTCTAAGCACACTAAGCAAAGGTTAGACAACAAGCGCAAAGATGCATGCCTTTATATTAACAAATTGACAACCAAAAGTCTTCTAATGCTGACTCTACATGGTGGACATCTAATGCTGACTCTACATGATGAACTAATGTTGTTAAATCCATACCTTGGACCATGGTGCCTAGACGCACACTTAGAAGTCTGAATAGTATCTTCCCATCACAATCGTTCCTCCCAAGCGTAGTCTATTTTGCTTTGCTAGTCTAGCTAAGTTGTTTCCACATGGCATTAAAGGTGTCTTACGTAATTCAATGGAACTGGAGACCTCTAAGAGCATTTGGACAAAATTCTTGCCAAAATACAGCTATATGACCTAAATAAGGTAGTTTGCTACAAAATCTTCTGCACAACCTTAACAAAATGCGTTTTCACCTAGTTAACCATCCACCTTCCAGCATTATTATTGACTCGGAACAACTAAAGCAAAATTTCTTATATAATTTCTCGATCAATAGAAAGTATTTTCAATCCAATAGAGTCTAAGTTATCAAAGGTTCAAAGAGTCTATAACTGGAAAACACCTAGCCACGTTGGAAGAGCTTATATCCCCAGTTGAGAAGTACATTTTGTATTAAGAAGACAACTACTTTGGAGAACCACAAAAGAAAATTGAAAGAGGAAGAGCCAAGCTCTGGCTAGAGAAAAGAAGAGCTTAATGCACTAAGAGTTCATCAAATACAACCCCTTAATGCAATAAGAGTAGAAATACTGATCATAGCTGAGCAACAAGGCTTAGTGAGGATACCTAAAAGCATGAAAGATGATGAAGATACAAAGGTCAAAGAAATATTATAGTTTCTATCATGAAAACAGGCACATGATAGAAAAATGCAATCACTTGAAAAATAAAATTGAGAAGATAATTTAGCAAGGATATTTGAAAGAATAGGGTGCCAACAAATAGAATAGTAAATAGGAACCTTAAGATAAGGTATGTCGAATTGTGGGTGTCGGTCCCCTAAACACAAGATAAAGACATAGGAGAAAGCCATGGTTGTGTAATGCTAACAACTTACCCAATGTTGGTTTTATTTCTATCATCTCAAGAGGCCTTGAAGGAAGCGATTCCATAAGGGGAAGTTGGAAGCCAAATAGGAAAGCCTTTACTAGGTAGAAAAAATTTCAAAATCAAAACATGCAAATTGCGTCATTTGGATGGTGGAAACTTGTCTAGAGCTTCAAACATTGCCAACTCAAAAAATATTATGCTTAACAGTCACATGTATTTTACTAAGTTTTTAGTTGATTTTGCTCCTCTTTCTAGACTATAAGTATTAAACAATTCCATATATGTGACAATTTAATTACTCCCACACTTGTTATGGTTTTCCATTCATAATTACATATTTAATAGCATAGAATAAATATTATCAATTTTTAATGATTGTGATGGTCGGCCAACACTTGCTTTGATTGAAGAATCAAAGTTTTGCTTACGATCCTATGTAGTCCTTGAAACGTAGTTCATCTTTGGCCCCAAAGGTTGGTTGACACCAACTCTAGCAGAGCACGAATATTTAACTCGAGGTTTTAAGTGGTCCCTAAAACATAATATACTTCTAACCTTAGAGGTTGGTGTGAAATCAACTCAGGCTAGAGTATCAAAGTTTCACATGACATCTTAACTAGTCCTCAAAATATAACTCACTTCCAACCTTAGAGTTTGGTTGGCAGTAATTCTACTCGAAGCATCAAAGTTTTACTTGAGATCCTAAGTGGTTGGAAAACATAACTTGCTTCTGGCTCTAGAGATTGGTCGACACCAACTTTGATTGGAGTATTAAAATTTCACTCGAGATCCTAGATTGTCTCAAAAACATAAGCATCATATTTTGCTCAAGATACTAATTATTTTTTGGAACATAATTCATTTCTACCCTTAGAGGTTGTTCGACTCCGACTCTAATCAGAATATCAAAGTTTCACTTAAGATCTTAAGTTTCCCTGAAACATAATTCACTTTCGGCCTTAGAGGTTGGTTGAAACAAAATCTGGCCAAAGTATTAAAGTTTTACTTGAGATCCAAAGTAGTCCATGAGATATAATTTACTTTCAGCCCCAAAGGTTGGTTGACACCAACTTTGCTTAGAGTTTCAAAGTTTCACTTAAGATTTTAAGTATTCTCAAGAACATAATTCACTTTTAGCCTTAGAGGTTGGTTAACACCAACTTAACCAATTGCAGCCAAAGTATCAAACTTTTGCTTGAGAAAAATGTAATTTTTAACCAACAACCCTAGAGGTCTTTGGCTTGAATGTTAAAATTTGGCTCGAGATCCTAAGTGACCTACAAAGAATAACATTTTCTTAGTCTGAAGCTACTTGGAGGATCAGTATTGATTCCATTAAAAAAATTTATGGTTTTAACCATGTACCTATTCCTTGAACATACAAATTATATCAGGTCTTAGCAATAAAATGCTAATGCCAATTGGAGCCTCAAGATTCTACCATCAAACATATATAAAAGATAACACAGACATACATAGAACAAACAAGCATCATAATAGAAAAGATTAAGTGAAACAAAATGAAGATACCAATGTGGCTAAAGTAAATGTTTGATAATCTCCCGATAGTAGAGAAAATGATGCTATGAGACAATATCCCTATAGAGGAGAAAATAACAAAATGTTAAAAAAGCTTTGGAAACCTAATCAATTATAACCCCTTACATGGTCATCTGTAAGAGAGTAATTTACTTAACATGTGGCGAAAAAACTACAAAAGGTTAAAAGAGCTTTAGAAACCTAATCAATTGTAACCTTGTACATGGTCATCAGTAAGAGAGTAATTTACTTAACATTTGGTGGAAAAACTACAAAAGGTAAAAGGAACTTTGAGTACCTAATCAACTAAGCCATCTAGTGCATGGTCATTACACCACCCTCAGATAATCATGATGTTGCTTGGAGTGCATGATCTGCAAATGAGCTTAAGATCCCCCAGGATGCACGCTTCCCTCAAGCAACCTTATGGTACCCCCTAGCACACATCGTATTTGGGTGTTTTTAAGGTTGTCTGACTTTTTCCAAGGCCTTTGAGTGGAAAAAACACCCTTAAGGAATCTATACCCAGCTTTAGGAGAAAATGAAAAAAGAACTCCCTCAAACTCTCCTAACCATGAAAAGAGTATAGAAATTATCTGCGGTTATTGAAAGCCCTAACTCAACAAGCTAATGTTGAAATGCCACAACATACATAAATGAATTTAGAGGAAATGTACTAACATAAAGCTTAAAACGTTTCACAACCTCCCTTTATAATAGATCTAGATAGATAATAAACCCATTACTGATGTTACTAATAATGTCGTGAGTGACCTAGAGTTTGAAATTTGCCCATTGTTAAGGTGGTTGATATGTTACTATCACCTATCAAATCCTCATATGGGGATAATTGCCCCTTAAAACTTATCATCCAAAGCCAAGCGAAACAAACCCTATCTTATTATCCCTATTAGTAGACCTTGAGGTTATTCAGTAAAGCTACTATGAATGGACATTAACCTTATGATTAGCGAACTTTAAAGGTGATTGGTATCTCAATGGATAATATCTTGCATATGTAGTTGACTATGAAGTTGGCTACATAAAAGGATTGATTGCTTGAGCGGCTAACCTTAAGATTGAATGCTGTAAGAGTAGTGGCGAACTGTGCTAAAGAACAAGTTGCTTGAGCATCTAACCTCAAGACTAGCTATCTCGGGCAAGCAAGAGCTCTTGCAATAGATCACTAGGGTGGCTATGTTGAGTATGGCACCAGGAAAACTTTAGGGCCTAATTGCTCCACCCCCAATTTGATTCGTACTTCATTCAACACTCTTATTCATAGGCAAAACATCCTTACCCTAGTCGAGTTGAGGCCCTACCCGGCTAGCTAACCATAAACCATTCACTTTACCTATTCTCCTAGACTTACCCATTATTTTTCCCAAACTCAATCTCAAAACTACCCATCACATAAAAAGAATAAGAATAAAAACCAAAATAAATAAATAATAAAATTATGATAATAAAAAATGAATAAGAATATATAAATAAATTAGACTCATAACTCGAACCTCTACAATAAAATCTCCACTCAAAGTAGCTGAGCTATATGATATACCAATTGTATGTCTTCTGCACATATCAGTAATGATGCAGAATAGAAATTATAGCACCAATGAAAGAACAAAGATACTCTTAGTAATTTTTTAGAGTTAACAAATTTTTTCTATTTCTCATTCATCCTTATATATAAATTAAAATCCTATTTTTTAGGGGAAAATGCCCTACTACATAGGTTCTTAGCATAACTACAATTACATTAAAAAATGGCAATGTAAAATATAGTCAAGTACGGTTCTTCATCTTCCCTTATCCCTAATTTCATTCTTTAAGGTAGCAAGATATCTTTCTTATCAGATAAGGATTGCTAACTCTACTTTCAACTTTCACATCCAATTTAACTTGACTAAAAGCCAAGCTTTCACTGTTAAATCTAAAATAAGTTGACAATTTGCCTATTAAGATCTGACATAGCTTAATTGATAGTTGGGGCTATTCTGATGTAACCTGACTAGCAAATAAAACAACTCTCAGCTATGGAATAGTTGGACTAAGTTTAGCTTAGTATCTGACTAGCTTAGTCCTAAAGCCTTAGGGTATCATGGTTCCTCCCCTTTAGTTGGAAAACATACTTTTGAGCTAAAATTAAATTTTTTGTTCCTAGCTAGATTTTTTGTCGAGCTAATTGGCACCTCCAAATTTAATTTTCAAAAATTAGAGTATAAAAGGCTTTCCATATGCCTAGGAGTGATTTTGATGACACTTCTTTTCTTAGGACATAGTTGCTTGTATGGCTGATGGTTTTTTCATTAAGTGCTCTGCCCATCCTAAGTTATGTGCATGGTTGTGATGATTGGAGCACCCTCATTCTTTCTTTCACTAAAATACCTCTCTGGCCTAGATCAAACTCCATTTTACTTCTTCTTCTAATCTTCATTACATCTCTCCATTATGATTTCATCTTCATCGCACCTCGCTTTCTTCCATTTTTTAGAACTTTGTTCACTCTCTTAAGTCCAGGATGAGTTCAAATTCTTCCTAATCCTTTTTTCTATTTATATATTTATTTCTTTTTTTCTCTCCCTTCTCCCCCCTCTCTCTTGTTTCTCTCTTTTTTGTTTGCCATGTGACTGGTATTCATAAAGATTATCTTGATTTTCCTTTCTTTTCTCTTTTTTATTCTTCAATGCCCAAAATGATATTTCTTTTTCAATGGCCCAAATCCTAGAGATACCTTCAATTTGATAAGCTTTTTAGAGAAAATTCTAATAATTCTTCCTTAGGCTTACCTCATAAGTTAATGTGAGAATCTGAGAAGGGTGTGCTTGCCTCCAGCACAAACTTAGTTCCTTATGAAATTTATCATTCTCAGATCACCCATACAAAGAGTGTAAGACTTAGAGTGAAAATGGGTATTCCCCCAGAATATAGACTAGTCGTGCCTTAGCCGTCTAATTATCCCTATCCACAACTTGCCAAATTCTTGCGTTTTTATTTAGAGCATATGCATGAAGACTTGCATTTTCTTATTCCTGAATTATTTGTATTGATATCTAGAGGCTTAGGCATTCCTCTTAATTAGTTCTCTCCTAATTCCTTTCGGCAAATGATGAGTTTCCTTATTCAATGTTTCCATCTTCAAATAGAACTTACTATCTCTTTAATTTATTCTATTCCCTTTTGTACCCCAAATCTAAAGGAAGAGGTATCTTCTATCAAACTTCCCAAGAAGATGTACATTTTTTATCTAAATACCCTACATCTATCATGTATTCGAAAGAGAGTTATTTCTTCATCTCTTTTCCCAAGCCTTGGGGATTCCCCACAATATAAATATATGAATTGCAGCTCTAACTGCAATTCCAGCTCTAGCTTGTTCTGCAATCGTTACTCGCTTGTAGGTTGGAGACAACTTTTGGATAGTTAAATAGTTTGCAAGTGCATTTATTTTATTTTGAGGAACTTGGATTTCTTTACCATTTTGCCCTCAATTGCAAGTGTAAAGAGCTCTTTGAACCTTTTCATACTTTCTCACTATAAAAACAAATATATTTTTTCAAAGGAAAATTTCCATGGGAAAAAATTCATTAGAATTTTGACAAATTTGCATAGGATTTCATCGGGAATTCTTTGGGAAAAGTTTTTCGATAAAGAAGTCAGTTGAGCATTCATCGAAAAAAAGAAAAAAATTATTTAAATAAAAAATATTATTGGCTGTCACTCTTTGGAGGAATATTTGATGGAAAACCATTAGAAATTTAAAGTATATATTTTAAATTTTTCATTTTATTTTTCAAGAAATATTTGATGGAAAACTATTACAAATTTAAAAAAAAATATTTTAAAAATTTTATTTTATTTCCCAATGATTTTTTCATAAAAAATCCTTAGGCAATCCGTCAAAAAGTTACATAAATAAATTAGATCGAATTCCCTTCCCTTCCCCCATTTTAGTTTTTTATTTTTTAAGTTTTTAGCTTTTTTTATTTTTGTCACTTTCTTATATTAATGTATGATATTGTGCAATGTTCCATTGCTGTCAGAAGTCCGCTCATCACCCCCTACTGCCTATATTTGTCAAGGTCATTTGTTTTGTATTTTTTGATTTTAATTATTATTTTGTTAATTTTGTGAGTTGGGGTTTGAGCTTGCATCTAAAATTTGGAGTTCACTTTAGGGTTTAATTTGAGTTTGGGTTGAGTTTGGCATTTATATAATTTGAGTTTAGAATTGAGTCTAGGATTTAGTTTAGGATTGAGTTCAATTGATATTTATATGATTTGAGTTTAGGATTGAGTTTTAGAATTGAAAGGTCTTACAATTAAAATATATATTGAGTATAGGATTGAGTTCAATTGATATTTTTATAATTTGAGTTTAGGAATGAAAAGTCTTACAAATTCTTACAAATTTAAATATATAATTTGAATTTAGGCTTGAGTTCAATTGACATTTATATAATTACAATTTAAGATTGAGCTTAGAATTAAGTTTAGGATTAAAAAGCCTTCCAAACTCAAATTAGGATTAAGTTTAGGATTAAAAAGCCTTACAAAGCCTTATAAACTCAAATATATAATTTGAGTTTAGGATTGAAAATTCGTACAAACCAGGACTTCTACAAAGCCTTACACCCACTTGAGACTTGAAAATTTATATTTTTATATATTCTTTAATGTACTCGTGCACCTATACATTTCTCAAATTAATTAAATTTTTTTACACTCCTTATTCTAGTTTGAGTTTTAGGAGCAATCTAAGTAGTTAAATTCATTTGCTTCATTGTGCACATGTGCACACTATTTGACATTATTCACAACTTTGTGAGTATGAAATACCAAGCATTTGTATGATTTTTTTTCATTGAATTTGTATATTTAAAATTATGAAAATTTTATGTCTACATGAATAGTAAGCATGCATTAGATATAGAATTTAGAATTGGTGGTTTAGGTTGGAGGATGGAAACTGGGGGAAAGGGTGAAGCCTTCTCATTTATTACTATTGGATTATTGTGTGCTTGTATGTGTATGAAGTAATAAAGGGTTGTGATATTGAATAGTTTAGTTATATTAATGGTCTATGATATATGGTTTTTTTCTGTAGGTTATGTAAAATTTGAATTGTTATAGTTATAAGGGAAACTCTGTCAAAAGTTTTTTGGGGATAAAAAATTTGAATTCGTAAAATTTTCTACGGATAAAAATTTTGAATTGGTAAGTTTTTAATAGAGGAGACTATGCCCAACTCTTTTTCATGCAATAGTCTTTAAAAAATACCCATTTATGGCTCTTAGATAGTAAATATCTTCGTTAAATAAAGATTCAAGTGTTCTTTTTTGAATAAATATTATTAGTATCTTATAAGTTAATTTTTTTAAATAGTTTAAAATTTTATTTTTTATGAGATACAAAAATATTTTATATGATGTAGAATTTTATAACTTTTTAAAATAAGTTCAATTAAACAACTTCTAAGATCTACAAGGGCGAAATAAATAAAATCAACAAACTAGTTTTGAAGACCCTTTGAAAGTTTATTCTAGCATCGTAGGCCCTATCATAATTGTATCACTTCTTTCATTCCCTATAAATACTACATCCTAATTGAGAGGTATTGTAAATTTTATGAAACAAAAGAATAAAAAACATTTTTTATTCGTTCTGTTTGTATTGAACATAAGAGTATCTACTCTCCATTATATTTACTACCTCAAAGGAATCTCCACATATCTATCTATATAAATCATTAATGTATATTAGTTAATGAATATGTTGGAGGAAATTTTTGTGCGTATCCACTAGAGGTGAATTAATAGGAGCTACGTAGATAAGAAGGCAAGGAGAGCTGTTGTAAGTTTGTTACAATAACATAATCTCATTTTAATTACATTAAATGCATTCATTTATTTATTTTTTTATCTTGCAGGAGAGCTTCAATCAGGCATGACAGTGCTCATCTCAATCGAAGGGTGTTGGTAGCAGTGCAAAGACCCAATAGTCTCAGGTTAAATTGTGGACTCAGATTGTAGGTGGCCCAAATCAGAAGGGGCAGGTTTACAGGTTAAGCTACTTGTAGTCACTGTCCTACACCAATACGCCTGAAGAGGACCCTTTGAGTGCATCAGTTACAGCCTAATTAGAGGCTTGCTTGGAGGCCCATTTGTAGGTTGGTATTTAGGATATGCAGACCATGTTTTCATCACTATTAGATGCGATGCATGATTTGCTCGCTCAGTTGGTCATGTAGAGGAACGCTACATTCGAATCCTTTAGCTCTCCCCTACCTAACCCCACCTTTCCAATAGCAATTTTGCCACAGTGGGCTGACGAGCAAGGCCAATAGCAGCATGGCTCTAAATAGGATAACTATTTTGACTTTAGTGATGTAACTGTTGGTCAGTAGATATGATCCATTTTTTATGTTTTTATAATTAATAATTATTAATTTTTAAGACTTATATTTATAAAATTAGACTTTTTTGAAATTATTGTTTCCATTTAATTGTAATTTTGTTATTTTGTACTTGTAGGTTGCTTTATATACAAGACGTATCAACATGTTACAGGTGTAATCAAATATTAATTCATAAAATTATCTTAAAAAAATTAAATTTTCTACAGAATTCTGTGGAATTTTCATCAAAAATTAAAAATAATTAATATATTTAAAATTTAACTTTTTGACAAAGATCCAAAAATCTTCTAATGGAAAGTGTTAAAATTAAATATTAATTTTAATAATTAACTATTGGAAATCCAACAAAATTATGTTGGAAAAGAATAAAAAAATTGATTAAAAAATTAAAACTATATGTTGTAAATTTGACAGAATTCGGTCAGAATATTTTTCAATGGGTTATTCCATTGGAATTTGACGAAATTAGAATTGGTTCAAATAATTAATATCCATCGTCGATGCATCGATATTCTATCAGAAAATAATTTGAAGGAATTTTCTATCAGAAAAGTAACGAAAAGTGATTTGCGATGGTTTTTTTTTTTGTCAAAAAGAATTCCATAAAAAATCTATCAAAAATTGGACAATCTGTTTAAAATCCATTGGAACTCATTAAAATCATGAATTCTTTTCTTGTAGAAAAACTACTAACCAAAGCTTTCCATTTGGCAATTACTATAGAGTGACAACTAGGTCAGATGAAGAATAATCGACCTGCAAAATGCATAGGTAGGGCTAGATTTTCTTCATTAAAGTGGCCACCATCCAATCGTGTGATTGAGGCTCCAGCCCCAAAAGATGACCTTCTCTGTCACCAACTTCTTTTGAAGTGATACCTATTAGGGTAGAGCTTGAGAATAAGTTAGTTCAAGAGTAGTTGAGCTCTTTTAATCTATAACATGGATGCTCTAACACATACTTCATGGCATGGAACTTAGTTCTAAATGATGTTTCTTTTTCCTTAGGTTAGGATTTCTTAAGTAGCTTGTCTAATAGATTGGAATGCCAGATGGTTGATGAGATACCTTTCAATAATCTCTTAGCCCAATTTGCCTCCGATCTTTCTAAGGTATAAAGCAAATTTATTTCATCAGGTCTTTGTCTCTTCCTTAAGTCATCCATCTCTTGCAAGCTAGTATGATAGTGGTGACATATTAACTTGATGGAAAGGTGAACAAATGAGATTGGATGTCAAAAGGAAGAAGCTAAAAGCTGAGCTATCTTAGCATAGTTTAGAAGTCGGGAAATTCTAAGAACTAGAAGAGCAACTAACTTTCCTAAAAGAATAGTATAATGGGATATCAAATGTTTTTCCAAGGTTGAGGTAAAAGTAGTCAAGCTGGTTGAAGCCAGAGAGAAAGAGTTTGAAAAGACGTGGGAATAAGGATATAGAGACGACTGGGATTTCTTGTTTGAGGTCTTCCACGCCACGCAAGAGAGTAAAAACTATTTGGAAGTTAGTTGGTAGTTTTACTTGCTTGAGTATAAGAAAAGTGAAGAATATAAGTGAGACATGGTTGGTAAGCTTTAAAGTATTACTACTATGGCATAGATACTTAAATTGACTAGCTAGAAGCCAAAATCATTGTAATGATAGGCTAAGCCCAAGTTGTAGTAGATCAGCTGTTCAAATTGCAAAGTCTTCTTAATTTGGATAAAAAGAAGGCATTTAAGACCGATATGGATCAAGCTAAGCCTTGTACTCCAACTAATAACTTTCTACTGAAGCAACTGAATGTGCTATAGAGCCTTTTGATAGAGCAATTGATCCTACCCTTTAAATTTGTAATAGGGTAGGATGTTTTGAGTGCTAGCCTTTGAAAGATGTAATCTTGATATTCTTATTTTGTTAGCTCAGCTTGGGCTAGGGCTACTTAGTACTGGAATTAATGAAAAGTTGTTCTCAAGGCTTATATACACTTCTGTTCACTTTAAACTATTATTTTATAGATTCATCCTAGTTGCAAGCCAAACTTATTCAAACTAAATTTATGAATAACTTGTTTGAGCTATGCCCATTTCTAGTTTATTCAAACCTAAACTTCATATCTCATTTGAGCTTCAAAGCATTCAAAACTCAACTAGGCTGAGTTAGTGGTTCATTAGAGTTAGGGGTGTAAATAAGTTAGGCTAGGCTAGTGTTTACTTTAAATACCTAAACTCTGTTGCATAAATTATAAGCCTAAGCCTAGCCTATTACCTGACATAGGTTTTCTTTTAAGGCCTGCCATAGCCTTTTTAGATTTTTCCAAAGCTTAGGCCTAGCTTGAAAAAATCTATTTTAATTAAGATACTAATTAGGCTTAGATTTTATATACATTCAGGCTTTTAATGGGCTCATGCTTAATAGACTTAAGACTTTGATAGGCCTTAATAGGCCTAAAAATTCTATGATTTATATTAAGCAAAAATAATTGACGATTATAATACAATTATCTAAACAAAGAGAAAAGCATAACCAAACATTATTATAAGTTAAACAAAAAATTTGAAACAAAATGGTTATTAATTAAGAACTTAACAAATAATTATATAAAATTAATATAATTAATTAATATAAAATATAAAAGTAATTATATAAGTATTATAAATAATTAAATATATATTATAATATAATTAAATCATATAGCCAGCCTAATATGCTTTGTAGGCTTTTTAAAAGCTTATACTTAGTTTTTTTTTTTTTTTAACTAAATAGACTTTTTTAAAATCCTAAACTTGGTCTATTTATTAAATAGGTTAGGCCATAGGCCCTTGACGGGTTGCCTAGCCTATACCCATCCTTAGTTAGAGTGAACGAGCTCATTCGAGCTTTGTTTGTGGCTCATTCAAGTTATTACAAGGACAATTCATTTGAGCTTTATATACAACTTATTCAAGTTATTATGAGGTAAGCTCATTCAAACTTTCTTGGTAGCTCATATGTGCTATTAGGAAACGAGCTCATTCAAGCTTCATTTGTGACTCATTCGAGTTATTACGAGGTGAGCTCATTCGAGCTTTGTTGGTAACTTATTTGAGCTATCATGAGATATGCTCATTCGAGCTTTGTTTGACTCATTAAGTAGAAATGAACACTATGCATTAGTAAAAGGAATCTAAATGACATAGTACATTGCAACTACATTGCAACTAAACCTAAACTCTTGATATAAATTAATTACAAAGATATAAAGATATTACGTATAAATACATCACAAGTTTGACACATTCCAAGGCAAAGATTCTTTTGTTCATTTAGCTGTTTCTTTCCGATTTGTAAGCTCCACCAGTTAGAACTTTGACTACCTTATATGGGCCTTCCTAATTTGGTTAATTTTTATAATATTTCTCATAGCATCAACTCTTTGGAACACCAACCCCCTACTTGGAAGTTCCTGGGCCTAACTCTCGTATTCAAAGTTGCTTGCACTTCTTATTTGTATTTGACCATCCTAAGGAAAGTATTGTCTCTCTTCTCATCTATTAAATCCAAATGATTCTTGAGTTGGTCCTCATTTTTCCATGAGTTATAGGATAAGACTCGATGAGATTGTAAATTGATCTCTACTAGAATTAATACATCAACTTTGTAGACCATACTAAAACCATACTTAAAGGTGTTTCTCTGGTGGCACTTTGGGGTATGTACCTATAAGCCTATAGAACACTAGGCAGCTTGTCTATCCACCCTGCATCAACTTAATCTAACCTAGCTTTGAACCCTTAAAATAGAGGTTTTGTTTGTAACCTCAACTTATCCATCTGTTTGGGGATAGGCTATCGAGCTGAAATGATGAGTTACCTTCATCTCTTACGTCAGGCTTGTGTCTTTACTCCTTGGAATTGCCTTCTATTATTTAAGACTAACTCACAAGGTATCTCATACCAATATATAATATTCTTCCATAGAAACTTTAATACCTTGGTTTCAGTTATCTTAGCCAATGGCTCTGCCTCTACCCACTTTCTAAAATAGTCCACTATTACTAAAAAGAATTTTGTTTGTCCTGTGGCTACTGGAAATGGTCCTATAATACCTATGTCCCATTTCATAAAAGGACATGAAGAACTTATAACATGCATGGGCTTAATAGGTAGGTGACTAACTTAGGTATGCATCTAACATTTTTGTACTAACGCTCTCGCATTAGCTTAGGCGATGGGCTAGAAGTACCTTGCATGAAAGACCTTTGTCACTAGAGTGGTCTCTAAGATAATTTTTGTAAAATTCTTTGTGTATTTCTCTGAGGATGTATTCACGCTCCTATGAGAATAAATATCTTAGCAATAGTAAGGAAAAAAATCCTCTTGTATAGAAGATCATTTACTATGGTAAGTCTTGTTTCCCTGACTGCAACTTATGATCAGCTTCGGGTAGCTCTTAGCGAAGATACTTAAAGATAAGTGTCTTCCAATCTTGCTCCTCTTCTAGAGCTAATATCTCAAACTCTAAGCTTTTCTTAACTATCTCATGAATAAAAACTAAACAAGTTTCACATTAGGTTGAGGAGCTTATCTTTGATAAAAGGTTTGCTCTAGTGTTTCCTTTGGAATTTAGATTATCAGCAGCTCTGTCAGCTAGCCTTTCAAATGCCTCACTTTAAATAATGCTCCATGTATAGTTCCTTCACTTAGTATTGCATCTCAATCTCTTTCACCACTAGCTGAGGGTCATTATACGCTTAAACTTATTTAGCTCTTCCTTTGTTAGCGATCTTGATTCTCTCAACTAGTGGCCTATACTCAACCTCTTTATTAGATGCCTTGAAGTAACATCTAATGGTGAATTCGAGTTTATCTCCCTGTGGGTTGATTAGGACTATTCCTACTCCATTGCTGTTAAGCCCTAAGGATCTATCCATATACATTGACCACACCTTACGTTTTTCCATTAGTGTTGTTATATCTACCAAAGCTTATGCTTTAATAGTGTTCTTAAGGGCATACTATATATCACACTCTTCCAATTTAATTGACCACTTTACTAGTCTTCTTGTAGCATCTATTTTTCCCCAAGTTTACCTTAATAATTGATTAGTTCTTACCATAGTAGGGTGTGACAAGAAGTAAGGTCTCAGCTTTTAGCTGTGATTACCAAGGCCAGTGCTAGCTTCTCTATATTAAGGTAATGCAGTTCAATTGCATGCAAGAGCTTGCTAATGTAGTGAATAGGTTTCTATACTTGTTAGTATATTTATGACTTGAGCTACCAGATTGGTGCTAACATGTGATCCTACTCGAGTAGACTTCTTAGGGTCTCTGAGTAGTAGCTCTATTATCATAAAGATTTTTGCAAGCTTTAGGTTGGGTCACTAATGTACTTGTTGAGGCATATGAGAATCTCACTGCCTTTGTTGATATAATCTATCTCCTAGCCTCTGATCTCTTTTTCTTATTACTTTAATATAATATTTCCTAGAGGCACATTGGTCGCCTACTATTTCTCCAACCCAATCTATCAACCTTGTACTTGAGCTTCATGTAATAAGGAGAGGCTACTTCTTGGAATAGCTAAAGCATAAGCCAGGTGAATATGACATTATAATGAGAGAGCATCAACTGCCAAGAATTAGCCCACGTATATGTTTTTCAAGCTAGGGAGATACGTAATGTGATATGTCCAAATGGTTTTATTACTTCTCCTACAAAACCAAATATTATTGTCTCCACTAGATCTAAATAGTGTTCCCCAATTCTATCGACTCGAAAGTATTCAAAAACAAGTATTAATGAAGCTACACAATTAACAAAAATGAGAGCTACTTTATAGTTGGCAATTGTAGCCGTAATCACTAAGGCACCTTGATGAGGTAAACATAATGCTTTTGGGACTTTTAGTTTGAATTGGATGATAGGTACATCCTTGTTAGTGGAGATAGTGGCCAACCTTTGTATTCTTTCGATGAATCAAGGCTCTAGCTTGAGCTCTTTTAGCATGGTGAGTGTCCTATCTATGAAACCTCCTAAGATAATATGGATTACTCCTCTAACGGGTTGTTCTTTCCTTGGTTCCCTTTTTTTATCATGTCCTTAACTACTTTACATACCACGAACTGAGGCCACTTATATTAGTTAAGCTTATTAGTGATATGAGGAACTTCCACAAATTAATCCAAATAACCACAATGCACTAATTGCTTTAGCTCATTCTTAAGGCGATCCCATTCCTCTATCATATGTCCATATTCATTTTGAAATTGGAAGAATTTATCATACTTAAGTTGTTGAGGCACATCTTTGTAAGCATGAGGCCCCTGTAGTAAGTTTTGGTGTTCAATGCCTAGCATGACTTGTTCTTAGGACATCCTCATAAAGGTGTATTCTTTGAACTTAGAACCAAAGAAGGTTGGTGGTGATTGATGAAAAAGCATCTACTTCTGTCTTTTCTCCTGCTTAGTCTTTTTTTCTATGCTACTATCCTTTTTTTATCTTTCCTTTTCTCAATAGCTCTCTCTCCTTTACCTCACAAGTTTTCTTCTCATGTATGTATATATTAGCTTGGTGCAAGAAGTCATCATAGCTATTAGTAGGATTTCAAATTAATGACTTGAAGAAGAAACTAGGTTGAAGTCCACAGGTAAATGCACAAGCTAACAACTCCGACTTAGTAGACGAAGTTTCATAAGTAGTTGTAGTAAACCATTTTACAAAGCTCCTCAAAGTTTCATTCTCTCATTGCTGGAAGGATAATGAAATACCTTAGAATTTCTTTCATATTTAATTAACTACTTTATCCTATGTTTATTCTTAATTTTTATTAATTTTATTTATTTGCTATATCAGTTAGAAGATGATATTTATTAGATATTTCAATTTTTAGAAACACAAGTTATAATTTTCCTTAAACTAGTATTATATCGTTGTTAGGAATTGAATTATTGAGACTTTGGAAATTGATAATAAAGACAATAGAATTATAATAAATATCCTGCTCCTAGAAGGTAAATAACTAGAGTACTAGATAAAGTAAAACACTTCTCCCATACATATAATCCTTACACTCTAAAGTCCTAGCCACACAATCAAATTTTAGGGAAAGAAAAAAGGGGGCAAAAACTGCAGAAGAGAAAAAAGGACAGGATAAAGAGAGAAAGGAGGCGGCTACTAGATTATGCTTTTCTTTTCCTCAATGTACATCATTTCTAGTGGTAGTAGTGAAGGAAAGGTAATTTCTATTCTTTTAATTACACTTGCGGCCATAATATTAGGTATGAAAATTTGAGATTTTAGATGCCAACCTGACTTTGTCCTATTCCTTGTCACCCAAATTTAGATGCTAAATTTTGTACCTATATATGTATTTATGTACAAGGAATTCATTTTTGTCATCTTCTTTTAAATGCCTAAATTTGCTTTTCTATTAGATAAAAGATATCAGCTACAATTGTTGATTGCCTATGCAATTGGAAATGTTAATTTTGAATGGCAATTGTTTGATGTTTGATTGAGTTGCAATTGTTGACTACTTGTGCAATTGAAAAAGCCAATTTTGAATGGAAAGTGTTTGATGTTTGATTGTACCATGAGGTACAAGTACAATTGTGGTAGTAGTGATTGTGTATCTATAGATGAAGAAAGGATATGCATGCCTTTTTGGAGTGTAACTAAAAGTTACATGTATTTGCTAATTGAAAACTAATGTGGTTTTAATGTAGTTCTATAAGATTGGTCTTTACCAGTTGTATATATGATATGGCCTTGACCTTTTGGTTTGTATTGTAGCTAATTTACTTTGAAAATGATTGATATAATGTTTGTGCACTTCTTTTGTATGGCGTTAGTACAATATTTAAATCTCATTAATAAGAGTTAATTTGGAAAACCCCATGCATACAGCTGTCACACCTTAGGACTAATGAATGACATTGTTTCCCTTTAACTTTATGCTTATTAATTTACTGCTACTATTTAGTTTTAGCCAAGTTTAGTTCTCTAAATAGTTTGGATGTGAGTAATTAAGTTTTAACTTGT
This sequence comes from Jacaranda copaia, assembly GCA_014898725.1. Taxonomy (NCBI): domain Eukaryota; kingdom Viridiplantae; phylum Streptophyta; class Magnoliopsida; order Lamiales; family Bignoniaceae; genus Jacaranda; species Jacaranda copaia. The sequence continues at coordinate 808,117 of JACGDI010001506.1, read as the reverse complement.
TTAGGACCAAATCCAAGAATAATGTGGCTTATGTGGCTATTTAATCTAATATAGCTATTATTTGATTTTAGTATCTTTAGGACTAGCCTTGTTGAAGAGTTCAGATTTAATAGTCCTAGGAAGAGTGATGTCCTTAAGGTTATATATTTTAAAGTGCAATTGTGGTCCCATGGATTAAATATTAATTAAGTTGAATGTTAAATTGTGTCAACAGATGGTCAAAGACTCGATATGATAGAATTGACTTTTGATTTCTCTAATAAGTATTATGAGTGCTTAAACTTATATGTATTATAGAGGATTTTTTTTAAAACCCAAAAAGATATATGCTACGTAATCCATTGACAACTTTTTATTTTACGTTGAACTATATATGTATTCCATTGCACATAAAAAAGAAAAATTTCCTTTTTTGGTTTCTAGATGAAAGAAAACATGTGCTTTTATGATTTTTTTTAATGCTTCTAAACTAGCAATTAAATTTAATGATAAACTATTTACTGGATTTACTGTTACAGTTACTATTACTGTTAGTTGGATCCAACTTAGTTTGGGTGTGCGAGAGACTTCACTAGGCAACAACGGGCTTGCCAGTTGAACCCCAAACCCCATGGACTAATCCCCCCAGTGCACAATAGAAGCCATTTGTAATTGAGGTGGGTCATAAAATTTCCCGAGGACTTAGACTCCAACACTATTTTGGTAAAGTCGTACATTGCCTAGAGTAACAAGGGATTGTTATGGTGAGAGTAATAAGGTTGACTGACTACAACAAATACTGTGTGCTTATCTTATTTAATTTGTTATTCTATGAAAATGTTTACTAAATTATTGTTTCTTTGTTACTTGATTGTTTATTGCTTTCCACTAATATTTTTCTTGAATATTTTTACTGAATTAATCATGTCAAATTTAAGAACTCACCTTACACACTCTTGGCATTCACTGAATCTTTCACTCACACTCTATATCTTTCTTTAATTTTCTTTTGGTAGACCTAGATTCTAGCCCTCATGAGGAGGTGGAATCGGTTTATGATGAGAATCAAGACTAAATACTTAGTGGAACTTTGTAGTAGAATAATTTATTTCTTGGTAGTTTTATTATTTTATGGATTCTATTTTGTTTTAGTTAAGTTTAAGTATTGGTGCTTTGAGTCTTTGTGTCATAAGACTAGCTTGGATTAGTTTGAGTTCTTTTGTCCTATTTTATGATTTTGGAATGTTAATATTATTTATTTGGGATTGAGTTTCACGCTTCAATACTAGAATACATGATTTAATTTTCGAGCATGACAGGCAACTAACTTTAGACATTCCAGTAATGTTGCTTGTTAGCAGAAAACTGATATAGGAACTTAGGAGAAAAATCATCAAAGTGTGGATAGAATGAAGGGGTACCTATCCAAACCATCTCCATAGAGCTCCTTCCAAGGTGGTTAAAAATATCTAGCATTTCACCCATCTAAGAATTGATACAATTAAGCCAAATTCTCAAATTCACAAAGATGGTTAGTAGAATTTGATCCTCTACCTAGGCATCAAGGATAACTTATGGTTTTCTTGAAAAGGGTCAAGCAAAATGGACTCTTTAAAAGGAGAAGCCTTAATATCTTCCACAATGTTTCTAGCCATTTTTCTTTTCATGTCCCTTAACTCCTTCCGCATATCGTCTATCTCAGAAATGATACTTGTTTGAGGTCATTCACTGCACCGGCCACGACCAATCCTCACGGATACTAAACTCTCAGCCACGATTTCTGACTCAACTACTTGTTGGTTCCTTGTGTTCCAGCTTCTTTGAGAGTCCATTCGTATCAATTGGTTTCATTAGTTTGCCGAGCAGTGGAGCAGCAGGTGCAACAATGGTCTCTAGTCCCTCGGGTGTTGTTATAGCCTAGTTGGTAGGGTTTGGCAGTCTAACAACATCTGTACCCTATGCCACCATATCAGAAGGGGTACCACCATATCAGAAGGGGTACCACTATAGGAGGGCACACATTAAGTATTCCTCCTAAGGGAAAGGAAGAAAACTGCATGTTGGGTATCCCTATTAGGGCAAGCACTAGCAAAGGTAGGATTTCAGTATTCAAAGGAGGGTTGGCTAAAATTGGTGCAGATGGTAAATGCACAGGAGGTGAGGCTAGAATTCTTGACAGCAACATCCTTATCAACAGTGGTATAGGTAATGACAACAGTGGTGCAGCAGGCATCATGGTCAACCTTACTTCGAGGTTCTAAGTAGCTAGGATCGTATTGACTGTGGCCCATATGAAACTAGATAGTTGCTTCACCTCCACTACAAGGGAAAGTGTAGAAAGGGTCTTTCCATCTGGTAAGCCACTGACAATGGGAGCTTTCCCACATACGGCGCCAATTAATGTAGAACAAAAATTATAGCTCCAATGAAAGAGCAAAGATACTCTGGGTAATTTTTGAGAGTCAACAAACTTCTTCTATTTTTCATTCATCCTTATATACACGTCAAGTTCCTACTTTTTAAGGGAAAACACCCTACTACACTAGTTCTAAATATAACTACCAATTACCTTAGAAAATGCAACGAAATATAGATGAGTATGGTTCTTCGTCCTCCTTGATGCCTATTTTAATGGACTTAGTTATCTTTTAGATCAACAAGATACCTTTCTTATCAAATTAGGATTGTCAGCTCTACTTTCAACTTTTGTGTCCAAGTTAGCTTGGCTCAAAACCAGGTGTTTGCCGTTAAATTTGAAATAAGTTGATAATTAGCCTATTCAGGTCTGACACAACTCGATTGATGGTTGAAGCAAATCTGATGTAACCCGACTAGTAGATACAACTCTTGGCTCTAAAATAGTTGGACTAGGTTTAGCTCAATATCTGACTAGCTTGGTGCTGAAGCCTACGTTATGAAGTAAAATTACAATAAAAGTAATGTAAGATATTAAGATAAGTTTTTGCACATATCATCTGAACACTAAAATCATAGCAATATAAGTGTTGTCATTAATGATAGAAAAATGGAAGGCAATAACATTTAGATTCAATCATTCGCTACTAGATTGACACAACAAATTCTCTAAACAATTGCATTTTCAAGTTAGAGATCTACTGCATCTAGTTCATTTTCAATGATTTTCGAAAAGATCTTCCAATCCGAATTCGGATTGCATCAAATCTCAATCTTCATTTTTTACTTTCTGAGTGACACTTAGCTTATTTTTTATTTTTATTTTCTATTTTATTTCTTTTACTATATAAGAATTGAAAAAGTATTTATTTTGTCCATTTTTAATAAAATTTATTTTTTATTTGTACATTTAACCATTATTTTTGAATGTGTTACTTATTTTGTCAACTGAGATTGATATTTCTTTGATTTAAAAATAATTATAATTCATTTCTAATATATTTCTTTATTCTTATAAAATAACAAGATCCACAATAAACTTAAATTATATTTTAATTTATTTTTCAAATATAGTGGCATAAAGGAAACTATAAAACCTCCAATAAATTAGAATATTATTTTAATTATCACTCTAACATTTTCTCCCTATCACGAGCTAAACAATAGTTTTGTAGTGAATTATTTTCTTGTTGTTGGTAAGGTGATAATGCGCTCTCACTAGCTTCATCTAACATTTTCTATTTCCCCCTTGAAACTTGTGGAGTGTCAAGTTCAAATTCTACCTTCTCCTTAATGCCCTATTGACTACTTTCAAGTTGCTCCACCTTCATCATCATTACAGACTCATCAAAAGTAACATCCCTGCTGATAATCATCTGAAGCCTCTATTATTATTACACCACAAACGATAACCCTTTACTCCATCTGCATAGCTTAAGATATGCACTTCTTAGCCTTTGGCTCAAGCTTTCCATCACGAATATAAGCATAGGCTAGGCACCCAAACACTCTCAGATTTAAGTAATCAATAGAAGACCCAGACTAAACTTTCATTGGTGTCTTGCAGTCTGAAGTAGTTGATGGTGACCTATTCACCAAGTAACAAGTAGTATTAATTGCTTCTGCCCAAATATTTTTGGACAATCCGATGTTAATAAGCATGTATCTAGCTCTCTCCGAGATAGTCATATTCATCTATTTTGCAACTTTATTCTGCTATAGTGCATGTACAACTGTGCGATGCTTCATAATTTCTTCTTTATCATAGAATTCCTAAAATTCCTTGCTGCAGAACTCCAATCTATTGTCAATCCTTAAGTGCTTGATTTTCTTTCCTATCTGCTTCTCGATTAAAGTTTTTCGTTACTTGAAATTAACAAACACCTCATCCTTATACTTTAGCATATACACCCATACTCTCCGTGAGAAGTCATCTATGAATGTCAGCATGTACCTAGCACTTTTCTTTGAAAGAACGTGAGAAGGCCCCCAAAGATCTAAGTGAATGTAATCCAAGGTGCCCTTGGTCCTATGAACCACAGTGCCAAATTTCACCATGTGCTGCTTGCTAAGCATACATTACTTGCAAAAATCTAGCTCTCTAATCATCTCTCCACCAAAAAAGCTATGTTTGCTCAGTTCTGACATCCTTTTATCACTCACATGCCTAAGCCGCATATGCCATAGTCTCATAGTATCATTGACTGATAAAGAAACTGTTGCACTACCATTCCTTTTGTCTTCTTTCATAATCAGTAGTGCACCTTTGGAAACCTGTAGAACTTCATCTTAAGCTCTATACACACAACTATTCCTGTCCAGTGTACTTAGCGAAATCAAATTTTTCTTCATATCTGGAACATGATGCACATCTATTAGGGTCCTTACTATGCCATCATGTATTCTGACGCTCACTGAGCCAATTCTTACAACCCTACATGAAGCATCATTTCCTATAAGCACTTTACCACCATCGTATTTTTGATAAGTGGTAAACCAATTTTCACTTGGGCACATGTGGTAGAAACAACTACTATCCAAAGTCTACTCATAGCTTAGTAAGCTTTCAGTAATATTGAGAACAAGCCCACCATCAGACTCATCCTCAATAATTTCTACAATATTACTCCGTTTCTAATCAGAAGTTTCACCAACATCTTTCGCCTTTCCTCGTTCCGAATAATTTCATTTCCAGTACCCCTTTCCACCACACCTAAAACACTTGTCACCATTTTTAGGCTTGGTTTGGGACTTCGATTGACTTCTACTCTTTCCTCTTTCCCTTAATCTCTCCTTCACCACTAATCCTTCCCTACTTTCACCATCATTACTCCCCAGGACATATTTTCTCAACTAGTTGAAATTTAATGAAGCCTTCACATCCCCTATTGAAATCGTATCTCGTCCATATAGCAATGTAGTAACCAAATGCTCAAAAGATTAAGGTAGTGAACACAAGAGAATCAACGCTTGATCTTCATCTTCAATTTTAACATCTATAATAGTGAGATCTAGAATTACTTTATTGAAATAATCAATATGTTGAGTAATAGATGTACCATCCTTCATCCTCAACATGTATAATCGCTATTTTAAATATAGCCAATTTGTTAGGGGCTTCGTCATATATAGACTCTCCAATTTTGACCATAGTCCTTCTTGCGTACTTTATATGGCGACCTTTCTCAGTTCATCATCTGCTAATGATAAAACTAGAGTACCATAAGCTTTCACCATAAATTCATCTTTCTCCTCATGTATTAGCATTTTCGGCAAGAAATCTGTCTTTTAATGCTCTCTGTAAACCTTGTTGACACAAGAGGGCATAAACTTTCGTCTTCCACAATCTAAAATCATTCTTCCCATCAAACTTCTCTACCTCGTACTTCATAGTTCACATCTGATTAATCCCAGATCCAATACCAATTTGTTGTAACTTGAAACGATCTAGAATTACAACTATAAAATAATAGTAAAGAAATTTAATGCAATTGACAACAAGTTTAACATGGTTCAGTGATGTACTTAATTTACCTGACAAAGAAAAAAAATTTATTAATCTCAAATCAAAGTACAAGTACAAACTTGGATCCCACAAATCTTATGAGAACACCTAACGCCCTCTTTCTAAATTCCATTCTGAGATAAAAGATCTCTGAAGTAGTATAAAATCTATCTCTAAGGTTTCTCCTTGGTTTATTCTCACTCAAGTTGGAAGAAAATGGGGTTTAAATACTCAAAAAATCACAAATTGGCCCATGGGCCACGCATGGCGCCACAGGGCTGAGTTTATTGTGCCGCGGCGCCGAGGTTCTGCCTTCCCAGTGCTACGGCGTTGGGTTTCTAGCGCCACGACATTGGATGTTGCATCACACCTACTCGTTGTTTCACTTTGTTTCTTCTATTTGTCGCCATTTGTAGCCTAAATTTCGAGACAAAAGTCAACAAAAGGATTTTGGTGAGGAAAACCAAAACAGAAAAATATTAAGGAAAATTATTTTGAATGTTTGGTTGATAAAGAAAATAGGAAGGAAAAGAAACTTGAAGGAAAACATAATAGAAGTGAAGAAAATTCATTTTTCTTTCAAAATGATGAGGAAAATGAGAAAAAAGTTTATATGACGCTCTCTTCTTCTTCAACACCTTCATTTCTTCCTCTTAATTTTTTTAAATAACCAAAAAAATTTGAGATTTCATATTTTTTTTAATTTTATTTTCTTTTTCCCTAGGATTTTTTCTTTCTCTAGCAAAATCCTTAGACCAAACAAAGTGTTAGTTTCAAATTATTGAAAACAATATAAATATTTTCTTTCGAAATTTTGTTTTTTTGGTTTCTGTTGATTAGATGCGTTTGGGTGTTGATCGATATGTGCAATTTCAGTAGACTAGTTTTCTTTAGATTAATTTAATTCAAATATTCATGGATTAAAATTTGGTGTTAACCTTAGGGTTTGCTAGTTTTTCTTTCTTCTGCAAATGAGATTTTGGTCTCATTTATATTATTTCTATTCACAATTGTTGATGAATATTTTTCAATCATGCATTAAATGGTAATTAGTGATTAGCTTTAGAATTAATGTATTCATGTGTACCTTACTTTTACAAAATGAGTAAATAAATTAACTATAAATATGGGACTGGGAATAGGAAGAAGAAGAATGCAACAAGTGGCGCGGTGGAGGTATGGCTAATTTTCTTGGCTTCGACCTTATTTTTGTGTGAAGATTCAATAGTATGCACGATTCTATAAGCCACCAATCATTTTACTCTGTAGTTAATTATTGGGTTGGGCTTATATTGCGTTCATTTTAATTATTTTGCTTTTATAAAGTAATTGAATGCTAGGTATGTAGATAATTAATTATCTTTTAAAGTATATCTCATTAACCATGAAAATTTATACAAAATTAACTTATCTTACATTTCTCAACCACTAAACATAAATGCTATGACTTGGAAGCTCTTGCCACCCTCTTTTCCTCCAAATGTGCTAAATAACCGACATGCAATACAATAATTTAAATAAGTCATTTTTTTTTCCTGCAACGGAAAGTCATTACTAATTAAATCATTAGTTTTAACACCGATTCTTAATCTTTCTTACAGTGATCACGTATTTCAAAATGAATTCTACCCTAAATTGTACCCAAAATTAGTCTAATACCGATAAATCGCGATAACAATGTACAATTTACGAGTGTTAAAGAAAATAATCAATGGCACACGAACAATGACAAGCATACTTAGCGCAACTGTATGAAAGCTTCAAACAACGTAGAATTGAATTATAAAAGCTATCAATCCAAATGCATCAAGTTCAAATGCTTTATCCTTACGTGCAAACTACCTTGATACACTGTCATCCTAATTTTATTGATCAGCAGTGCATGATAACTTCACTTAAGGTGTAAAGAATTGAAATGTTAAAACTAATTTTATTTGTCTTCATCACTGTAAACATATTAATTTTAGTTAATGGAGAAGTGATACATGTAAAATAATATGCTAGCTATCAATTTAAAATTTTTATTTATTTCTTGAAATTTATTAACTTTAATTCCAAAAAATAAATAGTTATTTTAATTAATACTCTAGTATTTATTTTATGCTCAAATCAAATACTGATAAGCATCACAGATAAAGTGTCTATGTCTATGGACCAATCAAATCAAAGATATTTGATATCATCTCTTGATACTTGATATTATCTCTTAATGTTTGATATTATATATTTTATCGATGAGACAGCCACTAAAGAAGTTTAAGTCAATTTGGAAGTCTCCCATCAAACATCTATATAAATTGGGTAACAAAAGCTCATTCTACACAAAACACAAATTCTAGCAAGTGAGAGGAGTTTTGAAGGAGTTCAACAATTCTCTCAATCAAATTTAAGGAGATCCATGATGTTTAAGGCGTTCTTCACAGAGTTCATTATATTTTGGGGTTTGACTCAAAATTAAGATACGGAGCCCTCGAATTGACATTTTCTTCAAATCGAATTCAATGAGATCCATGGCATTCCAGGCGTTCTTTGTGGAGCTTATTAAATTTCAGGATCATATTGGGAAGGGAAAAACCAAAGGTTTAGATTAGATATTGAATCTACAATTGATAGATTTTAATTTCATTCTTATTTATATGAATTTTCTTATCTTGTCGTTTTAATTTTGCAGACAAAATAATTTATGCTTACAAAATTTGGCACACCGAGTGGGACATCTCTACCTCTTATCTCTTTCTGCATCAAACTTGAAGTATCAAATGGCCACCAATAAGACTATTGCATTGAAAATTACTACCTTAAATTCCTCAAATATTGGAGTTGAAAGTGTTGGCATCATCATGAGAAGCATGTTTATGAAGTTGCAATCATTTTCACAGATGGCTCCTTCGTTTGCTGTGGAAAAGGTGTCACAAAATTTTATTGATATGAACAAAAATAGTGGAAACTTAAAGGAAGAATCCATATAATTCATTCCCTACTCAACATCAAATTCCTCGACCATCGCAATGGTGATGATGACAAGTGCTACAACATTGGAGGAACAAGTTTCAAATTTAACAAGGGCCATTGAAGGACTCACAAAGCATGTCCAAGAACGAGACTTTCAAATCTCCAGATTGATGAGTAAAGTGGACAATCTTGATGGCAGTTGTATGATGGATAAACAAATTGAAGCTCAGGACGAAGGCAAAACATCCACAAGGAGACAATTAGTAAAAAATGAAGAGATTACAACAACAGACTGAAAGTTTCCACTAGACTAACTCCCATATTGAAGGAGTTTACCATGGAGGCTATCAAAGACAAGCTTGATGGAAGTTCTAAGTCGTCTATAACTTACGCCAAGCCATATACTCAAAGGATTGATAACTTAAATATGCCGATCGGTTACCAAACCCCAAAGTTTCAGCAATTTGATGGCAAAAGCTACCCAAAGCAGCACGTATCTTATTTCATTGAGACTTGTAATAACGCTGGGACATATGGAGATCATTTGGTTAAGTAATTTGTTCGATCATTAAAGGGAAATACTTTGATTGATATGTTGACTTGGAGGTAGGCTCTATTGATAGTTGGGGAAAATTGGAACAAGAGTTTCTCAATCATTTCTACAGCACTCGAAGAATAATTAACATCATGGAACTCACCAACTCTCATCTGTGGAAAGAAGAACCTGTCATAAACCACATCAATTGCTAGAGAAATTTGAATCTTAACTACAAAGATTAATTATTGAAGGCTGCAGCTATTGAGGTGTGCATGCAAGGAATGCATTGGAATCCTTGCTACATATTTCAAGGAATTAAACCAAATTTTTTTTTTCAGATTTGGTAACTCATGCACATAAAATTGAAATGAGCATGAAGTTTGATGAATAAAAAGACTCAAGTAATGCTGATAATGGTGATGAAGATGTTGGGGGCAATTAATTTTTATCTTCAAATCACAAATGCTCCTTGATAAAAGTTTGAACTATCAATAATACTCCCATAAAAGAGTATAAACTATCTAAAATTCTCAAGTCCCTAAGTGTCTGAATTCGAATTTTCAAGTTTCTAAGTCTTCAAATCAATGGATCAAGTCTTCAAGTCTTCAAATCCACAACTTAAGTCTCCAAGTCTTCAATTTAAAGGCTCAAGTCTCTAAGTTTCCAAATCCAAGACTCAAATTTTTAAGTCTATAAATCAAAGATTCAAATCTTCCAGTTTTCAAGTTCAAAGTTCAAGTCTTCAAATTCCAGATGTTTCTTAATAAGAGTTTAAACTGTCAATAATGCTCCCAAACATGAGCATAAACCATCTAAAATTCTCAAATTAAAGTCTTCACATTTGCTCCTTAATAAGAGCTTAAACTATCGTAAGGCTCCTAGATACAAGCATAAACTATCTAAATATTCAAAGTCTCCTCATGTGCTTCTAGACAGGAGCTTAAACTTTCAATAAAGCTCCTAGGTACCACATAAACTATCTAAATATTCAAATTCTCCCTATGTATTCCTTGATAAAAGTGTAAACTGTCTATCAAGCCAAACTCAAGTAAACTCCTTGACATGATTATAAATTGTCAATCAAATTCAAGTGAACTCCTTGACATGAGTATAAAATGTATATTCAAGTTAAATATGCTCTTTAAAACATGAGCCTAAATTGTATGTTACTCTTGGCCCACATGAGTATAAACCGTATGTGACACCTTTCTTCAAAGGGTATTTACTTTGAATTATGATTTGACCCTTTTATTGGGCACCATAGCTTGAAGAATGCTTCAAGGATATTTTTATTGCATATGCATGTGAAAAATGGAGAGAAAACAAAAAAAATTCTCAAATACTTCAAGCCTTGCCTCTTTTTTGAATGATTGATACATCTTTCGCCAAGCCTTGAAGTGGAGATATTTGTAAACATGTTAATTTTAGTCAATGGAAAAGTAACACATGTAAAATAACATGCTAGATATTAATTTACAATTTCTATTTATTCCTTGAAATTTATTAAATTTAATTTCAAAAAATAAATAGTTAATTTTAATTAATACTCTAGTATGTATTTTATACTCAAATCAAACACTGATAAGTATCAAAGATAAAATTGATACGATCTCTTGATAGTTGATATTATCTTATCGAAGAGATATCCATCAAAGAAGTTCAAGTCAATCTGAAAGTCTCCCATCAAGCATCTATATAAAAGGAGTGACCAAAGCTCATTCTACATGAAACACAAATTCCAGCAAGTAAGAGAAGCTTTGATAGAGTCAAGCAATTCTCTCGATCAAATTTAAGGAGATTCATGGTGTTTAAGGTGTTATGCATGGAGTTTTTCATATTTTGACGTTTGATTTGATATTAAGGTATGGAGCCCTTGAATTGGCATTATTTTCTTCAAATCAAATTTAAGGAGATCCACAACATTCAAGATATTCTTTGTGGATCTCATTAAGTTTTAAGATCGTATTAGGAAAGAAAGAATTAGAGGTTTAGATCAGAGATTGAATCCACAATTAATAAATTTTAGTTTCATTCTTATTTGTATGAATTTCCTTATATTGTAATTTTAATTTTGCAAACAAAGAAATTTGGGCTTACAATCACAATTATCACTAATGAATTCGTTGCTTATACGACTTTTTTCATAATTAAATGTTGTAATCATAATATTTTAATATTAATAATTACCCATTTAGAGTTACATAATTTTCTAATGTTTGTGTGCTCTTCAATTGGAGAAAGGACAATTATTTCTCACCAATAAGAACAACAAAGTGTTGAAGACATTGTGTACACAGTGATGGTTAAAGTGATAACTACTTGGCTTGTCAACATACAAATTATCAGGGGTAAAAGTTTCTCCTCTCACTAAATCAGATGTTAATTACTTCAAATTCTAATAATTTGACCCCAAGAATCCATGATTCATAGAAAGAATTTCTTCTGCTCGTTAGTAAATGGTAATATATCTATAGTTTTAACTTAGTTCATTCATTTGATTATTTGGTTATCATAAACTTCAAAGTTTGTTTTGTAATTAAATATATGAATAAACTATATTACGAGTTAGTGAGTAAAACAATTAAAATATATTTTTGAATCAATTTCAAAAATAATTTGAAGGGCTATTACTTATATAGTGTTTGTATTCAACAGGTAATGAGACAAAAATTTATGCAACACAGTTTTCACATATGCATGTCTAATAATGGTATAGATAGTTTTGACTATAAGGAAAATTTGATAAATTAACTAAAAATGGTCAAATAAATTTAAAATTAATTAATTAAGTAAAAAGGTCGAAGAGCTCAAAGAAATTTAAAGCCCACAAAAATGGGTAGAAAAACTCTAATGGGACTAAGCTCTTCAAGACAAAAAACTATAAATATCGAGTCCCAAAAAGAACTTAGGAATCGGAAATCATTCGCAAAAGAACTGCAAACTTGGAAGAATTTGCGACAAACAAAAATCTCCCTACACACGCTTCAGAGGAAAAGAGTCAACTAATAACTATCTATGGAAAAGAACCTTGCTCTATTTCCATACAACATTATTTTTGGTGTTATCTATAGGAACTTAAGAAGGAAGTAGGAATATTGAGGATGTGAACGAGATCAAGAGCTTGCAGATCTAGAAACCAAGCAACCCTAGCAATGAAAGATGTGGAAAATTACTAGCCTAAGATACTATTAAGCATAGCACTGGAGTCATTCCTAAAAGCACTTGCTACACCAAAGGAAACGGCCGTACAATAGGTACTTCTCCTTTGAGACCACATTCTGATGTTGCCTCTAGATGTATTAACAAGCTTATTAGATAATATCACTACTCAAGTTCTTGCCAATACAACTACCTAACTTATAAAAGAGCTACAACAATCCTACATTGGAAATGGGGGGTTTTGCCTTCCTCAAGGCAAACTACCTGGAAAGCTGATCTTAGATAAGATGCCATTATTCTCCCTTTGTTGCTCCTAAGGGTGGACTTTTACTTTCTGCTTCAAGAAGATTCCTCCCAGCAATCATCAATACTAACTAGGGGATGAACTTATTTGCTTGCACCTTTGCTTACAAAAAAGGTGGAGGACTTACCGATAATTGACCATAAAACTAATAGCCAAAATGAAAAGCAAAAAGGCCATAAGTGTAGCCTCTTTGAAGACCTATCACTTACATATCCCTTACAACTACAAGAGCTGAGATCTTAACTAAGTTACTGCAGCAAGGTTCATCTAACATCTCCCCGTGAAGGCAAAGAAGAATATAATGAAGTAATTAGGAAAGTAGTGCAGCTTCCATCATAGTAGTGGACATACTAGAAACTGATGCACACAATTAAGATGCAAGATTAAGAAGTTGATCTAAGAGAGACACCTCAAAGAGTATGTTGCACGAGGGACAAATAATTTTAGAAAACACCTTTAATTGGAGAAAGCGGGCCTCAGCAACAATGGCTTATTGAACATTTGAGATATAAAAACCAACATTATTTGTATGATGGAAATAATTTCCCTTGTACTAGGTTATCCTCAAAGCTCTTAGGAGAATCGACCAGCGAAGATAATGCTAATACTATAAATTAATACAAGTACTTGGGTACAATTAGGATTGTGCTATTAATCTTATAGTAAGAGCCTTCAAAGCTTGACCCTCAATTTCCAACGCTATTCAATAGAACCCAGGGGATTAGGGGCCTCAAGAGTCCTTAGTCCAAACCCTCCCATGGCTTTAATGAAACTCCATGTAAGTAAGAACAAGCGAGGCAAGAAGACAGAAGTGATAGCCCTTGAGAATACTAACAAGCATAAACCACAAGAAGTAGGAGCTAGCCTTAGCCAAGGACAAATCACCAGCATACAATACACCAGAGGGGTAACACCTTAGTGCACGACCTTTACAGCTAAAGGGGCATAGATACCTCGAGTGGCCATGATGTAGGGCTATATTGGATACTCTTCAATGATCATATAGAATTTACAAAGGTGGAAACTCCGAAAGTACCACAATTTCCACAACTTTTGCGTGTATGTACCAAAGCGTATTAGCATTTAAGAGATAAAAATAAAATATTGATCCAACAAGGATACCTCAATAAATATGTTGATAAGCAGAACCCCCTCAAAGATATTCATAAATTAAAAAAAAAAAAGATCCTAAGAGTTTACCTAACAAACTCTTGTGCTTGTATTACCTATAAGCATAAAACTAGTCTGTGTAATAGGAGTTGTTAGAACAACTCGAGAAGTATAGTATGAAATTTGGTCTAAAATAACCATTTCCTTGAGGGGCATCATATGTCATGTTATTAGGTCTAAGTAGATGAAAGCACTACGTGAAATCAATGAAGAAGAGGAATACACCAGCCTATTCCAAATTCTACAAACATCGCTATGCTCATCTAAAGAGGCTATTCCCTATATTTCTTGGATGCATAGCCAATCATAACCTTTATCACTTTTTGCTCGCTCTAGAGTATTGCTATTTGTTTTCAAATATTATTAAGTTACTGCCTTGTTTTCAATAAATCCTACCCCGTTTAGGAATGGCACCCCTCTTTGTTATTATTGATTTCATGAATAAATGCATATTCTTAACCTTTTGGTATCTTTCCTTATGCTTTTGACCTTTTTCATGACCTCACTCCCTTATCCAAAGTGCTCTCAAATAACCTTTAGGCATAGCACTCTAGGCCCTCTAAGAGGCACGTGGTAGCCTCCTAGTGTAGTCCCACTACATGGTCCTTTAGGAGAATATGGTCATAGGCATAAACCTATTATGGGCTCTTCAAAAGGCACATGGTAGCTAATTTGAGAAAATACACTAGAGGCTCTTTGAGAGGCACATTACACCTTTCCTACAAAAACCCACTAAACGCCCTTTGAGAGGTATGTGGTACTTTCTCTAGAAAAACTACTAAATAGTCCTCTTGGATGTACACGATAATGAAATTGTGAAACCTATTAAATCTTTTCTATTGAAAGGTCATGATATGTAAACAGTTAAGCAAAAGAAAAATTTTCTAAGTCAAGCGACTCTCTAACCTACTCTACACTTATTATGAGGTCTTCTAAGAGGTATACAAATGCACCGCCTATATCTTATAATTTAAACCCTAATAATGAAGGCTACTTAACTAAGGCCTAACATCAACTCTTCATCTCTCAAGTGCTCTACTTTCATAGAGTCGGCGATGACACTCTTAAAAAGGTAATAATAAAGCTTAATAAAAGGAAATCTCCATAGCTCTCTAGAATAATTTTATCATACTATATGCTTACATCAATGACAAGGACTTGAAATTCACTAAATTGATGAAGCGCTTGTGCAACCCAACAGAAACTTTCACTAAATCCTTAGATAAATGTTAGAAACTTAGCACATTCAGTAAACTTAGGAGAGATCTACGCATTGAAAAAAATTAATGGGTATCCTAGCATGGGCGCCCAAGAAGTGTCAAAGAGGGCCCTAAGCAAGCACCCGAGATGGGTGCCAATATTGGCACCCAAGATGGGTACCTCGTATAGGTGCTTTAAACACCTTAAAGGAGTACTCAGCATCCACAACTCATTAATGCGTGATTATGCACCTCAATCAAACAAGCTTTACACATAGAACTAAAAGTTCTAAAATGCACTCAGTGTGCCGCAAATAAAATGAAATTTGCATAAAATAAGCTTAATGGAAAGTAAAGAGAATAAAACACCATGATTGATAGTCATTCATTTGGCTAAGTATTTGAATAAATGAAAATAAGCAAGAATAGAAAGACTTTATTGAAACCAAAAAGAAAGTAAATACCCATGATGATAAATAAGCATTCAGCCAACACTTATCCTCTAAAAGAAATAGCAAATCGAAAGAAAAAACATACAAAAATACTACTTGAGCTAATTGGAAAATGTTAAGTAACTTATTAGAGCTTTTGAACTCTTTGACCGCATCGGCACAAGTAGTATTAACAAGGGTCCTGCTAGAAAAGGAATCTAAGAACATCTCCTGTCTTTATATTCCTAGCATACCTTGCTTTTAAGTGCTCATGTTCTTTCATCAGTTTGACTAGCTCTTTCTACTTCTGACTCTGTTATCAAGCTAATTCGGTGACCTCCTTCTTAAGATAAGTCACCATCGTCATGCCCCTTTATTCCAAAAAATTCCATCCCTATACTAAAAAATGCATAAACTCATGAAAATAAAAAATCTATACAGCCCTATGAAAGAAGGGGAAAGAGGAAAAAATAAATCAAGTGATAGAGAAAACACTTACCTAGGTAAAGTCCCTAGTAGCTATCTATGTCAGTTGAGAAGAGGAGAATAACTCTTGCTTTCACTAATTGTACTCGTTACTAAATCTTGCATGTGGTTAATGTTGAAAATAGTTTTATTCACATCCCAATGAGAATCTATGCCATGCCATAGTCTATAATGAAAAGATTCTTTGCCTCGCTAGCATGGAAAGGGTAAGTAGTCTATGGATAAGTAGTAGGTCAACATGTGCATTTTTTGGTAGGTTTCAAAGGTAACACCTCAAGCTCTTCAACAATAGTAGGCGGCATACTTATGGTGTCAATGGAGCTTGCAGGTTGCTTGACCACCACCTCTAGGGATTGAAAGGCATCGCTTTTATGATTTCTCCTTATGGCGTTGCTCTACAGTGTGCTTCTCATGCTCTCCTCTTTCTACTCTTCGACCGCAAATCCTAGTAAAGTCAACTTTTTTCCTTACCGTAAATGGAATAAAAATGTTGTCAAATGAAAATAAATGGTAAAAATTTGATTGAGTAAGAATGCGCCCACAAGCAAAAATCAAGTATCAAAAGAAAAATATGCCAAGTGCCTACAGAAAACATAAAAGTGACATCGAAAGGAGAACTAAACAACTTTACTTCAACAAAACTCTTACGAAGGTCATGATAAATCTGGCTTGGGTGAATTAAGGAAGGATAGCTACTCCACTTGCGTGGGATGTCCAAACCTCGTCTTGAATAAAAAGTACTTATCTTTCCAAGGACCTTAACAAAGGAACACACATAAAAAATTTTTGTTTGCTTGGGGAATAAATAAAAGAATGGTTCATTTGGCACTTTACTTACCCTAAATAAAGAGTGATAATTATTTATGAAGTTCGAGAAGCCCAATGAACAAATGTTGTTGAACTTAACAAAAGAAGCCAAAATGTTGGGCACAAATTGATTTAGGCACACTTCATAACTCCTCATTATGTCCAACAAGAGTGAATCTAGAGGTAGTGAAAACCTACAAGTGAAATAACTATTGAAGATGGTGAAATATGCTCTAGAAAGTTATATAAAAAAAAACCTCTAACTCACTCGACTCAAATAAACACTTAACGTCCACCACTCTAGCAAAACTACTATCCACAAATTGGTTGCTTCAAACTTCTCATTAGAAAGACTTTCTTCTTCAAAATCAAGATTAGATGAAGAAGACAACTCATTAACCATATCTATAATTTATTACTTTTGAGATTTTTCAAAATATGTTAAGTCTTGGTCCAACGACTCACCCAACCAAGAATCAATACACTTAGAGTGTACTACAACACTACAAAGGGGAGCAACCCCCATGAACTGAAACTAAATTCCACAACTCATGATCAGACAAGGCAATCACCTTTGGGTTGACTCTCACTAGCACCAATAATCAATCACCAGTAGCTTGTACCCTTGGGATGCCCACCCCAAGTGCCTCAGAGATTAGTTTATCTAGGTGCTAGCTTTGGGCAACACATGGGCATCCTGGATGATCGTCCCCCACAGCCTAACCTTGAGCACCATGTAGACGCCTAAGATAGGTGCCCAGCAAGCAATCGATGAGCACTATGGATAGGCACCACATGACAACCTACACAGCGCCTCACGTCACTACTGCCAATGGCCAGCCGATTAGTAACAAGTGGATGATGGTGACCACCCCTTCCATGCTACCTCTCATTTGACTACTTGAAAACTCCCTCCTCTAACTTGAAATGAGACCTACTCTTTCACATGTTGTAATTTAGCAAACTCTAAAATTTTACTAATTAGAAAAAAAGTTGAATGAAAATTTGTGAATTAAAAGGTTGAAATGAAGGCATAAAGTGAAGTAATTACTGAGTGAGAAGGAAGTTACCTTAAAAACTCATATTTCTTAAAATCTTTCTTCCGAATTCTCTCTCCTCAAACTAAATTAGAGTTTTCCTCCTTCTAGCTAACTTTGTAGGTGCTAACAAATTGACCTTTACAAATAGGGATGGTAGTAGCGAGGGTTGGGTTGGGATTGTTGATCCTCATCCCCATCCCCATTTCCAAAATGAATCTCCATACCAAATGGAAAAAAAAAACTTTGTGTCCATCTCCACATCTAATGGATGCAAAGACTTGTGCAAATACTCTCCACTCCCCATTTCTCATGCTATTTCTAAAATAAATTAAACAAAATATACAATTAATTCAAAAGTTCACAATTCGCTTGAAGTAAATATAATCCAAGGTTAACAAATGTAAAATTTAATTAATCCAATTAAACATAGTTCAAATCATAATGAGTTACATCCACCATTTTGCCACGCTCTTTGATTTTCAATTCTTCTCAACGTTAATTTAAATGGCACAGTTTTGAATCGGTCACCTTTTTGCATTTTCTTAGTTTTAAAGTGATTGTTCATATTTCTCCTTTTATTTGATTTTTAAAAATTCCTTTTAATTGTAATAGAATATGCATGTGCTATATTAATTTTAAATGTTTAGACTTGTGTAATTTTAGTTAGTATAAAATAATATATATTTTAAATTATATATATTAAGATAAATAATTTAGAATCACTCACTTTAAGTATTAAAATCCTACTAGAATAACAATTATAAATAAAAATTTTATTATAAAAAATATATATTTTGGTTGCAACTAAAATTTAAATTTGATGCTTATTACATTATTTTGATGCAAATTAAATATTAATTCACACATAATTATTTTTTATAAAAGAAATAAAATACAACATTAAGAATTAAATAGTTATTTAGTTTAAATTATAAAATTAATTAAATCAATATAAATTTACTTACACACACATAGATATATATATATATATATATGCATTATGGAGGCAAAGGCGGAGATTCACCATATCCAATCTGTAATCCCCAATTGGTTATTCATTTGCACAGACTCAAGGTGGAAAAGAGTTCTACCATACTCACCTTTGCGTTGTCATTGTCAAAATAGGAATTTCCCATACTTGCATCCATACCCAATCAACAACTAAAATCTACAAACCTATCAGGTTGGAGCAAGCAGTACCCATCAATAATGGGTTAATTTGCCATCCCTATTTACGAACCCTCTTAAAACCCTTTACGAATTGAAAGCCTAATAGACCTCAACTTAGGTAAGAGTTGAGGGCTTGTGGACACACGACTTAAAAATAATCATTTAATAAACTTTATATTAATGAATTAAAGTAAAGAAAATATTAAAAAATGAACTTATAATATATTTCTATATAAAATTGAGAACTCTCTATTATAAATAGGGGGCTTGATTTTATGGATAATTTTGACTATTAGGGAAATTTGAAAAATTAATTAAAAGTGGCTCAATAACTCTAATTAAGTAAGTAAAAGAATTGGAGAGCCTGAAGACAATTTAAAGCCCACAAAGAACAATAGAAAAACTCTAATAGTCTAAGCCCATCAAGATAGAAACTATAAGGGTAAATTGTATTTTTGTTCCTGTAAATTAGACCCATTTGAATTTTGGCCATATTCTTAATGACTTTCACACATTGTATCCAATAGGTACCTTTTTTTTTTTTTTTTTTCCAATTTGAGGAGCAAAAAGGCTTTCTGTCCAATAGTTAATGGAGTCCATCATGTGCCACTGATGTGGCCAGTAAATTGGTACTTTTTTGGTCCCATAAGTTAGTTTTTTTTGGATTTTGGTCCTAACGAAGTAAAGAACCATCAACCAAGAAACTACCAATAGATACAACAACATAGTTTGCCTTTTATGAAATTTTAACAACTTTTTATTTGTTACATTCAACATTCTAAGCAACTCAAGTATCACTTGTCTTCCTCTTTCACACATTAAACTACATCTATTATTAATGGAAGCACAACAATGAACTCTCAATGAAACTTTCAATGGAGGTGGTGTGTCTAAAAAACAAATGGCACTTTCATTTCTAGCCATTTTCGTTTCTCCTCTACAAAAATCCATTGGAGCTCTTGTTAGGACCAAAAATCCAAACGGACCTAACATATGGAACTAAAAATGCTCAACTTAATAACTGCGTGAGCTACTCTATTGATTTTTGGACAGAAGTCCTTTTTAGTCCTTAAATTGAAAAAAAAATGCACTTATTGGATGCAATATGTGAAATTGATAAAGAATGATATCAAAATTCAAATGGGCCAAACTAATGAGACCAAAAATGCAATTTACCCAAACTATAAATATTGAGTCATAGAAAAAACTTAGAGATAAGAAATTATTCACAAAAAAACTGAAACCTTGGAAGAACTTTCAAAGAATAGAGATCTCTATGCATGCTTTACAAAAGAAAAGAATCAACTAATAGCTGTCTACCAAAAAAGACGTCGCTCAATTTTAGTGCAGCATTAAATAACATATAGTACAAATTCTTCTATTTTTGAGTTTGGTAGTACTGGTTGTGGCTAGTCACCTCCCACATGAGATCAAAGAACTAGGATGAACTTACTTCTATGCAAAATTCGCATCCATCTATTTAGAAAACTTTTAGTATTTTAAATCATTATATTTTATTGATACTAGCGATTTGGCATACTTTATACATATGTTAAAATTATTATAGTATAAAATAAAAACAAATATTTGTTTGCTTTTTGATATAATATTATTCTTTTAATAGTTTCAATATATTTACTTAAAATTTTAAATTAACAAAAACATTATCATAGAGTAGTAATAGTGCTAGGACATGGTACGTAGTTTGTAAAAGGTAGATATTGCATAATCTGTAGTTATGAGGATTAAAAAATAAAAATCAGGAATTTAGACTCATCAGTCAAAAACATATTAAAAGGCAGTAGATGCTTTATTTATGGTATAAATATCTACAAAAAATATAAAAAAACAATTTACGATGACATACTCATTCTAAGTGTTTATTATCAAAAGCAATGGATTATTCTATATGCTATAGTATATATTTAAAAGAATGAGCTTTTTCTTCCAAAATAAAATAAAACATTATGTGGTCATAGTTTTGAGATATGGTAGATACTGATTGAAGTGTGGTTCGACAAACTTTTAGCATACGACCAATAACTTATAATAATATTGTATTAATATATAAACATGGCATTACAAGTACTGTTAAAGATCCAAAAGCAAATCAAAATCCGGAATCTAGGTATGAAAAAGTTACCTGATAAAATTTAATAATTAAATTATATATATCATTTTTAATCACTCTAATTTCTTTGCACATTAAATGTTAGTTGATCAATGTATTAAAATGTATGATAGACACATATAAATATTAAGTGGAATTTCTAAAGTATTAATCCTTTCTCCCCTTAATTTTAATAGAAAGTCGGACTCCAAATTATTTAACAGTATACCTTCTTCTATAAACTATTTTATTTCATACTAATACCAGCCAATCACGCTCGATGTAGATGTTAAAACTTTTATAATGTAAAACAAATAAATTTTTTATTTATTTTGTATAGATGGTATTACCATTTTTTTAATTGAGGATAAGTCAAATGAATAGATATGATGAAGTAAAATAACTAAGTGTTTTTTTAAAGAAAACTTTTTGTATGCCTCGAATTTATTTATGATTAGCAATTTGATATACACTGTCTATGTGACAAAAATTTTACAGAGCAAAATTAAAAGGACCTTCATTTATCTTTTTATATGATACTACCATTTTTTTAAATTGAATATTTTGATAAGTAAGAATAAGAATATAAGATGAAGTAAAATAATTTAAGAAAAAATTAAACAATTCAATTGATTAAAAATTGTAACAGATAAAGAGGATAGAGAAAAGAAGAAGAAGAAGAAGAAGAAGAAGAAATAATCCATCTTATCATACAATATTAGTCTAATTTAGCACACAATATTAGTTATTTCAAAACTTTGATACTTATTACATACTAAAAAAATATAGATATATAAATGTATTTTATAAAAATTATTGAATATTAAAATTAAAGTTATGCAATCAATGTGTATGAGATGCAGTTTAAACTAGTAAACTTGAAAATCGTTACACAACTAAATTAGTGAATTTACTTTCCATTAGTTTCATGTAAAAATAATTTGATAAACATGCCTGTCTAATTTGGCAAGAAATTTTCATGAATGTATATATATTATATTAGAATTGTCCTTGTCAAAGATATGCTACCATTGTCCAGCCAAACTGTTTCATGGTGAAATCTCCCAATTTTGTTTATAATGGAGGTATAATATTGGATTCAGGACAGTAGGTACACAGCACAAAATAGATAATAGACTCTTAGAAAATCAAGAGTGATGTGGGAGAGTTCCGACCTCCACTAAATCAGATTGATATCTCTCAATATACCGTCACGAAAGAATGATCAAGGGGCCAAGTCACACCATAATCTGACTTCACAATGCTCGAAGCATTCAACCTCACAGTAGAGCAACGGCCATTAATACGTATGGGGTGCCACACATCCTATTTTTGTCCTATTATTGTCTGACTATGCCACTCATTGTCTGAATCAAAATTGTCAGACGACATAGAAAGTGCGTGCCTTTACCCATTAAATCAATTTGCAGGTCAAAGACTATTATACCCTTATAGGGGAACTCCTTCACGAGGATCCATTGAGGACAAGATAATGAAAGCACTATAGGCTCTCCCTACAAATAGGTCCCGAATACCCTATGAAGAAATGCTCCCATTTTATGTTTTGCTTAGGCTAAATATTTCTTTCACTCTCTCCCCAGTTTACCGACTTAAGCATCAGAAGATTTTAGTTGGGGGCCACCTCAACAAGTCTAACAAGGCTTCTTTGGTTACAGGTTTGACCTCTGCGCTCACAAAAAAATCTAAATTCGACCTCACAAACATTCACCACTCTTATCTCCCTCACTGTAATCACCTTCTACAAATTTTTACCACATTATTTTTGGAGCGTCTATGGGAATGGAGCCTACAACTTGATAGAAAATAGCGATCACCAAATGCACCATGTCAGTAAACCAAAACTTAACACCTAACCCATCCACCTAAGAAGAAATAATACCACCTCCAACCGCCAACATTAATAGCACAGACATCCCAAGTCCTAGTATACTGTTGACGAATGTTGTGGCCATGCCCTAAGAGCAACTCCATCAGTTAATAGTCCTAAAAGTCACTGCAGCCCTTGCAACAACAAAGACAAATCCCACAATCCAACATAACTCCTTCACTGCGAGCAAGTGAACAAAACCCAATCCATGAACCAGAGGGCAGTCCAAAACGCAAACTGGAACAAGTAATGTAGCCTTTGGACCAAGACGCAACAAACTCAGTTCAAGAAATTTTAAGGCCATATCGACTTCAGCACAAGTAACGATAGGATCACAACAAAGAGATACACAACAACAACTTTCATATTGCAGATTTCCACGACTGGCAGGAAATGTCAAACTAGGTTTAGCAACTAAACAAAAGAATGGAGATTATATCCAAGAAGCACTCAGAGATCTCTTCCTTTGAAGTGATCCCACAAAGACGAAAAAATAGTAGTTCCCATTCATTTTGAACATTATCGAAGAAAGAGTCCATCCACATAGCAAGATTCCCATGAGACTCCTAAGATATGATGGGTCAATAGACACACACGAGCATCTATTGCAAGTTAAGCATAGCATGCAACTGCATAGGCATAATGAAAACATATATGCTAAGTTGCTGGTCAATACTTTTCAAGGAATTACTTTAGATCGATTCGTCAAGCTATGAACTTGCTTGATATATTGCTATGACTAGCTATGTGATAAATTCCTCCATTAGTTTGCAAACAAACATAAGTCCAAGTTGCCATCACACATCTACACTCAGTTAAGCAAAATGAAATGGAGTCCTTCTGTGATTTCTTTACCCATTTCAGTAATGTAGTTTTAAAAATTTATAACCCTAGAGTTGATTTTCTTGTGGATGTTTTATTTTTAAGGTTGTAGCACAAAGATTGAACTAACACTTTGGTCAAAGAGTAGCCACAAACAATAGAACACTTGCTTGGCCTAGCCGACAAGTACATAGCCTAAGAATAAATAAAGAAAATGAAATTTAAAGGTCAACTGCTAATAAAAAGGCAAAATTAAAGAATGACAAGGAAGACAAAGGCCAAAAGGATAGGGTCTCCTCACCTATAAAAACATTCCATCACTACACCTCAGTCAACACCATAAGAAAAGAAGTTCTCATGGCCATAGAAAGACAAAATATCTTGAAGAAGCCAAGAAAATTGCCAAAAGGACCAGAGCATAAAAAGTTAAGGAAATATTGCGACTTCCATAGGTAGAAAGTTCACAACCTCATGCTAAGAAAAGTCAGACAACCCCTGATAGAAGAATAAAGCTAGCAGCACTCTATCAGTTAAAGGTGTCATCAACACCATTGCAGGAGAACTAGCAAGAGGCGATAATCATTTCTTAAGGAAAGGCATCTCGAAGCAACTTGTTAGTAAAGGCAAAGTTTGAGGAACAACTTTCATGTGTCCACAAGCTCATAATCTATCACATTAATTAATGATGATCTAAAGCACATTATGTAGCTATGAACTAAGACCAAACTGCCCTATGGTGGTCAAGCTTGAGATTGCCAACTACAATGTCAAAAAAATCTTAGTGGACAATGGCAGCTTCGCTAACGTACTGTTCCTCTCTACTTTCAATAGAATGGATATCAGTCCAATGAAAGTAACACTAGTCAACACCTCCTTGTGGGGTTCAATAGCTCTACATTATACCACTTAGATCTAT
The DNA here is from genome assembly GCA_014898725.1 of Jacaranda copaia. Taxonomy (NCBI): domain Eukaryota; kingdom Viridiplantae; phylum Streptophyta; class Magnoliopsida; order Lamiales; family Bignoniaceae; genus Jacaranda; species Jacaranda copaia. The sequence continues at coordinate 783,226 of JACGDI010001506.1, read as the reverse complement.
CCAATTACCTACATCACTGGAAACCTCGCTAAAGAGACGATCCTTAATGGTAATACCTGGTCGTCAATTCCTCATTTACATATAATGAAATCCTTAGTTAACTAGTAGTGAGTGATTTTTAGGTAGTAGTATCGACATATCACCTAAAAATCAAGTTCCCATCAACAACAGGAATTAGGGAACTAACTTGTAATACTAGGAGGTATGAAACTGCTATACCATATTAGTTGATGGAATGTATTCAAAATGCACTAAACTTGACAACAACTCATAGATTAGGGCCAAAGATCAATCTAATAAGAAGAGAAAAACACAAGGGCAAGGAACAAGCCAATCAAGAACTATGCAAAATTAATCAAAGCTATACCAAAGTCGGACACAACCCAAACAAGAAAAAATAAAAGGAAAGTCTAATTTAATTCTCCATGATTTCTTAGCATTCATAGCATGTCTAGTTCATCACATGTATGTATCCCTTTATTTTAGTAATTAATGAAATTTCAGTATTACGAACATTGCTATATTTTTTTGTTATTTGCAAATGTATTTATTTAATGTCAACAGAACTTTAAGCAAGCAATTTAATTGTACTACAAAGGCAATTGTCATAACTTTCTCAATAATCGACATGGATTCCTTGATGAGAAATGACAACAAGTTAAACCATACTATCAAGGTACTTGCAAACTAATAAAGATATGTCTAACTAGCCCACCTGATGAGAATAGGCAATAGACATATAACTTCCAAAGATATTGCAGCCCCCAACTAAATTTGCTAGACTCCCTATTGAGAAAGGCAAAATACTTCTCTAAATCCCATACTGATGTCTATGCTAAATGGTGTTCAACCTTACTCAGCAATTGAAATAGAGAGAGAAGAAGTCTATAAAGCAATTCAACTACTAGAAAGGTCTATGAAGTAATTCGACCATGAACAAACCAAGCTATCCAATGAAGACAATAGAAGTATAACCATGTAAACATTAATAAAAGTGAGACAAGAAGGAAATATATATCGATATTCACATTCATCTAATTATATCAACAAAAAAGAGGGAAAAAAAAGAAAGTTGAACAACAACATAACTAAAGGCCCTCATCAAATTAGACTCCCATAGATCGTTGGTAGAAGGAGCATCCATAGCAGGCCAGACCTTGGAAGCAGTTGAACTACTCTTCTTTGCTACTTGAGCGATGTCCTTAACCACTTGAACAATAATGAGCTCATTAACAAGATAAAGGGTGAAATCAAAATTTGCAGAAAACCTCAACCACATCATCTTTTGAACCAGGAGAAAAATGGGCATAATTTATCATTCAATAGTGGATCTAGCTTCTACTCATCAAAGTCAACCCCTAAAGTCCACAACTACGCCAGTCCCCAATTGACTCCCTCTTCAAATCTTCGCCGCACATCTTTAGACAAGCTTTATCAAAAGTGAGGGACTTCATAAAATCAATAATAGTAGATTTTCTCTTAACTAACAAATAGGAATAAAAAATAAACTGCAACTCTTTAAGGGTTGACTCCTTTACCCACTTGAACTTTCTTTCCTAAGCAACATTCAATTCTTCAAGGTAACTCTCTCACTTAGCTTTCTGACTTCAATTGTTAGCTAAGTCTTCTTCTCTGCCCCAAATTGACAAACTTTAGAAGTTTCTAACAAAAATAGCCGATGACAACTCTTCAACCTAGGAATGAAGCAACTTGACCTTTACCTCATTTTCTTAAAAATTATCACTTAATTTCCCCTTCAGCTCTTTAGCTGGCCCAATCTATTTCTTACAATCTTTTGAGATCACAACATGGTGATGATACAAGGCATAAGCAATTTGAGCAGTTTGCCAGGATCAAATTAAGAAGCATCGTGTATAAGCTAGGACCCATAGCTGAACTGATAAAAATAAATATAAAGATAAAGCATGATACCAAATTGTGATGATACAAAAGTAACTACAAGGCTTGAGAACCTGATAGGGTTATGAAGTAATCCATATCTCAAGAGAGCAACTGGGAGATGAGGAGCCCCCAACAGACCTAATCCTCATGAGTACTCTCTAGCATGTTGTACGACAAGGCTTTAGAAAAAAGCACATATCTAGCTTGGACTCCCAAGACATGGCTTTCAACAAAGTGAACAACTTCACAAATGGGCAATCAAGATCCAACACCTTGCTTTAAGGTCGAGCCCACTTAGAAATAGAGGTAGGAGACTCAGCAACCATTGATCTTTCTCTCTTGTCTCTCATAAAAATAGAGAGCCCCCAAGCCATACTAACAAAACATGGGAGTGAAATCCCCATAGGAGCACTAGTTAGATTCCTAGTAGGAAAAATAGCTATTGTAGAAATCGAAGGTCCCTCTTTAGTAGCAACATGTCTACCTACCAACCTAGCTGGTGACCTTGCTAGCCTCTTATTGTGGCTTGACATCTTGGGACCTTGTTACATAAAGAATAAAAGAAATCTATTAGCAAACCTAGCATCCATAACAGAAAGGAAGAGACTTAGTAAGCAAATCGATCACTGTGAAGCAATACATAAAGAGTTGCTACCTAGTCATATCTCTTTCTCTACATTCAGCATGGTAGAGTAAAGACCCACCTAGGCTAACGCTATCTCTTTGATAAAGCGATTAGTTTTTAATTCTTATCAATTGAGCCCTTCTATGAAACTGCACCCCATGTGGGTTACCCTCAGGCTACTAAGAAAAATTTGTCACACTAATCACAAAAGTTGAATGCAACCCCTATAGGTGGTCAAACATAATAGAATCTTTGCTTCCAGCCCTTTCCTATGGTGGAAGCTAATGGTTTCATGATCATTTTCCTTGATCTTGCTATGAGATAATAAAAGCCAGTATTCCATGTGCAACCAAATTTTCTCAAAATTGGAAGTAGAACAAACAGCAGAAATTAGTAAAAGTACGGGGATTATTAAAAGTCCTCATGATGACGACAAATGATTAGAGCAAAGATTATGAATTCGGCAATAACTAAATAGGGCAGACATCAATCCCTTTCAAAATCTTCTCCACCATGGGCACTATTGGAAAGTGAAGCTTGCAAAGTAATGCAGGCATATAGATTGCCATGCTACCATGAGAAGGCTTATCCATATGATTGTTAGGACCTAGGACAATAACCTCATACTCATTAGGAATACGAAAGGTCTCTCTTATTTCAGAAATCTTCTCCTCCATAATGTCACTCTAAATCTTGATAAAGTGATCTAAAGTATAAAGATGGGCTCGAGAGCTAAAGGGCCAAGGCACTCTCACCAACTGGCAAGGACAGATCTAAAGGGGCAAGGAGAGGCCATTGCCACCCCTCCCCCCAAGTTTATTACAATATATATATATATATATATATATGTATTAGTATAATTAATTTAAAGAATATGTTAAAAAAGAAATTTTTAATATTAATTAAAAGTAACTAATTTTAATTTTCATTCATTAACTTTTTTAAAAAATTAACTTTTATTATGAACCTTGAATTAAAAATTAATTTTTAGATTTATTGAATTGAATTGAATTTATATTTAGTTAAAGATAAAAATTAAAATCAATTAATGAAATATCTATCTATTTTATTTTTTAAAATTCAAAACAAATTCTTAGGCATATTTACAATCAAGTAATCAAGTGAAGACTATTAAGTAGGCTAGTTAAGGCATTTCTATTTTATTTGTATGAGAAAACATTATGGGAGTTTAGCTGATTAAATTTTAGGGACTTGCAAAATAATTAAAGTTTCTCATTTTGACATTAATAAGATTGAGAGAAGAATAAGTGTAAGTGAGTATCTTTTTTTGTGTTTCAACAGCTACAAATACAAAAAAAAAATTCGTTATGAATATTATCAAGAACAAGTTTTAGAATAAGATGAAAACATGTTTTAGAACTTTTTCTTTGACTTTTTAGTTACTTATGTTGAAAAAACTATTATTAAAATTTTGATATTGATTTGATTCATCTATAAATTTTTTTATATAAAGGAGCATCACACTCAATTTGGATGAAAATGTGTATTTTGAATTCACAAATATGAAAAATTATACTTAAAATTTATAATTTTTAAACTTTTAAACTTTATAATTTTTTCCCTCCCACCCCCCACACTCTCATTTCTAGATCCGTCCTCGCCAACGAGACCTCTTTGGGACGTCGCTCAACTAACATCACTTCTTCCTCACCAAAGATAACCCTAATCCTCTCCATTCAATTTGTTACATTACCTTTCAGTCAGAATTTGTCTCCATAATCTTCCTTACTGCAAAATGAGGAAAAGGAAAAAAACCTAAAACCCTTCCTTAGCAAAATAACTCAAGACAATAAAGACCCGACACACATTGAAGAAAAGGAGAAAAAAAATATAACTCACCTTAACTAGCACAAAGGAATAACTACCACCCAAGGCATTTTAGCTTTGACTATGCTTCAAAAAAAGTAGAAAGACAATAATATAGGGGGATAAATTCAAATCACACATTTAAAAGAGAAGCTTAACATTTGATTTTATGGAAAAACCTTAAGTGCACAACAAACGTGCGTAGTATAGCCAGATGTGCTGTCACGACACACATCTATAATTGTGAAATGACACAAGATGGTAGAATTAACCATGGCACACGCCCATAAATGTGAAATGACACAAGATAACAAAATTAACAATGGTTTATTAACTTAAGCATTGAAGAGTTTTTAGCTAAAGGCCACCTCGGCAAGCTTAATGGGGCTTCTTTAGTTGTAGGTTTGACCTTTGTGCTCACCAAAAAATCTAAGATTGACCACATAAACAATCAATATCTCTTATTTTCCTCACTATAATCACCTTATGCAAATGTTTTCCATATCAAAGAGCTAAATCATGATTTAATAATGAATCTATAAAGAATCCTTAACTAGTGTAATTTATTTATTCATGTGTTCAGAAGACTAGTTTAGCTTTCAAATATAGCTCAATATAGACTTATCACCAAACAACAGGCACCTAATCAATACCAATATAGTCTTCTGAAATCATCTCAAGTTGCCACAATGATTTGGTAATGAAAGAAGTGAAATTTTGAAGAATGCTTATATTATCATCCAAGCAATGGATGGGTATCTTATACAAACTCAAGATGTTGTTAGGTGTTATGACATGTTACAATATCCATCCTTAACTTCTACTATATGGTGCATATGACTGGGATTCAAAAATAAAAACTACTGATGGAAGACAGTTAACATGTTAAAACTTTATAATTTTTTAAGTAAATGCAAAGGAATTATGCATATTCATAATGAATTTATCTTAATTGATATTTAGCTTTCCTAAAAGAAGCATGGCTTGAAAAATATTATATAATCTTATATCAAACTAATTTTATTTCTTTACTTTTAATTTAGATCCAAGAAATTAACCCTTCAATATTACTTCAAAGAGTTGTTTGCTATAATAGTAGTTGGTGGACAACAATTGAAAATTGAAATTCATAAACTTAGATAGATAAGCAACATTAACATAATATACATATAGAATTTTACTAAGGCCTCCAAAATTGTTTCCATGGTGGTGAAAACAATACAGGTTGGCGGGGGGAGGGGGGGATTTAATGTAATTAACCCTTTAACTAATTTTATAAAGAATGTATCTTTGTTTAGTTAATATGGTCATAGAATAATAATTCCATCATCTTATATTGAAAACTCATGTGATATATACCAACATTATCAAGATGCCATGGCCTTAGTTCAAACTCCAAGGAAGCTAAATTTAATGCTAACAATAACAACAACTAAAATTAAAATGAGGTAAGAAAAATAAGTGAAAGATAGGGCAACTTAACATCATCCTAATAACATGAATAATTTAAGCAAAGTTTCATAAATTCAAGAAAGATATAATGGAGAGGAGTTTTGGGAAAGTTATACACTTATAAATACATTATATTACCAAAACCTAGACTTGCCCCATGCTCACTTACCAGTCATATTTGAACATAATGATAAGTTGCACATACTAGATGATTTGATAGAGTTGTGTCAATTGAAATTCCTTCCAAGATAGAAAAGCATGCATTATATGAATCCATTCTCAAGCATATAACTTGTGGTCTATGTGGTCCTCACAACCTACAATATTTGTCTATGAAAGAACAAATGTGCAAAATAGGCTTCCCAAAAGTATTTGCATCCTACACTTTGCATGGAAATGATTCATATTCATTGTATCAAATACATGAAGGTCCATTTGTTCCTTCAAATAACACTTCTAGCTCAATGGCAGATAACAATTAGTTTATCCCTTACAATCTTTGGCTTACTCTGAAGTATGAGTATCATAAATTATTGAAGTCTATGGAGGGATGACAAGCTAAAATATATATATATATATATATATACAGTACATGCATAAAGATCCAAATCAAACAACTCTAAAATTGTATAGTGAACAAAATATTGATGAGATTCAACAATTTGAAGATGGAAGATGAATTTCAACACCTAAAGAATTTTGGTGAAATTTTAAACTTCATTAAAAGTAAGATCTATCTTCAATCATAAGATTACAAATACATTTGCTATATCAACACTAGGATTAGTTTCAACACATTTCAGACTTTTAATGATATCTTAGAAGATAACAAAACTCAAAGATCATGCTTATTATATTTTTGTAAATGAATTGTGACCCTGCCTTAGCGAGCAAGTATTTATATCATGAATTCCCACAATACTATAAATAGATTCAGTCACAATAAATGGACAATATTAGGAATATATATAACCTTGTATGAAAGTAATAGGAAAAATAAATATTATCTCACCTTTTGAAGATGAAAGGATATATCTACATCCTTCTTAATCATGTGAAAGGACCAAGATTTTTTGAAGAGTCGCTTATCGTAAATGTACAATATATGGCTCATTTAAAAACAATAGGACAAAAATGAGCACTTCTTCAAAAAGATGATTATATTTGTGAATGCTTACAATAAGCATGTTCTATTAAAATGCCATCCTCCTTAAGAAGATTGTTTTTATCAATATTAGATTTTTGTCAATCAATTGGTGTTTGACAATAGTGAGAAGAATTTTGTAATTACATGATTGAAGATTATTCCTAACTAGTATTTGCAATGAGAATAAACTACTGCTTATGTTGAAAATTTTATTATACTCCTATGAGAAGAAGCTTTAGTCTTATTTATTTATGTTTACTCAAGACAAACCCCAACTCCCAAAAAACCAAGTGTGTGTCGTTCCCCGAAGTCACTATGAAAATCATATTTTCTTTTCTCAGTATACCCTCCCCAAATATATTACAACTATGTATATATACAAATAACAAATAAGTTATTCCACATATATATACACACAATCAATCAATCATTACATATATATATATATATATATATAACTCATTTTAACCTTAATAACTAAAAAAAACTAGACTTATGTGACATCTATATTAAATTTTGTTTCCTCAAGAAATATTTCCAAACAAACCATTTTCTCTCAAAGGATTTTTCAAAAACCTCCAAAAGAATAATAAATTAAGCAAACATCACATTCCTCAATTCCACTACCAAAATACATTCTCCTAAAATATTTTCACCTAAGCAACTAAAGCATAACCAAAAAACCTTTTCTAATTTTGGTAAAGACTAGAGAAAATATAATTGTACCTTTTTCATATAATTTTTTGTAGGCCTTTTCTCCAATTCATCCAAAAATAGATTTTGAAAAATATTGCTGGCAATGTCTAGATAACGTAAAGGGTCTTTCATGTCTATGTTAATATAAAAATTCCTTTTTTCATATGATGAGTAACTACATAAAGCTCTAACTTTGTTATCATTTTCGGAGAGTAGAAATGACTTGAATCCATATGATGAATCTTATCTATAACATTTTGGAGTTTTGGCTATTTGTGAAAGCATAGAACATGTCATTTTCTTGAGGTTGGTAGTAGAACAAGATGTATTAACATATTTTGTGATCTTTCCATCCATAGAATCACCTACTTCTAGAATTTAATCATCAATTTTGGGTTAGCTAAATGATTTGAATTCCAATGATAGGTTTGGATGTAGTAATTCAAAATTCTTGGGAGTTTAAGAAATGATGAAGGACTTAATTTTCATTTTTTTTCTTTGTATTCAAGAAAGATCAAAAATCAAAGATTCCAAATGACAAAAAGAGAATAGAAATAAGGGGGCAAGTTTGTGGCTTGGTAGTGTGTTTTTAAGCTAGTTATGTGCCTAAATTTGATTAAAAATTTTTTTTCTCTAGATAGCGTATTTATAGGCCTTAATTGATCCATGTTGGAATGGAATTGGGACTGATTGAAATCTATTAATCTAATTAATTTCAACTATTTTAGTTGGTAGTGTAATATTAAGATAACTCTCATATTAAATGAATATATAATACTATAGTAATTTTATCCATTTACATAGTACTTTCCTTATGCAATTAGGCTATTTCATAATGCATTATTCTAGGTGTTGGGTTTCCCATTATTGTTTGTTTTAGGAATAATTTTGGAGATTCTTGGATAAGGAGGTCGTCTTCAAGTCATCACTGGTTTCACCTTATGTTATTGTCATCTTGTTTCTTGGATCTAAGATTAAATCGCACCACTATACAATACACGTTTCTTTGACTTGTCTAGAGTAAGAGTTAACCGACTCTTTTTCTCTCTCCTTTTCCTTTTCTTTTCAAGAAAATAATTTTGTAATCTACTCTCTTTTTCTTTCCTTTTTCAAGATTAGATCTATTTGCGCACAGTGGGGGTGGAGTTTTAAAGAGTGAAAATTAGTTTATATATAGTTGAATGAAAAGCTTTAGTCATGTTTGTTTATGCTTCCTTCAGACACATTTCAACTCCCAAAGCACTTCCAAACAAGCATGTGCCTTTCTTAAGGTTACTACTTCTTTCCTCAAAATAGTTGTAACACCCCAACTTTTTGGTTTATAAATTGTAAATGATTATGTTAACAAAATAAAAGGTGGGTCAAATAAATTATATTTGGAAATTGCTTAAAATTAAATTAACTAAGGTTAAGGCATAAATATTGAAAATTGAGGGATTTAATTGTAAATAAGAAAAGGGCTTGATTGCCCAAAATTATAAAATTTAGGGGTCAATGTGAGAGGATTAAAAGTTTAAAAACTTCAAAATAAATCAATTTGGACTTAATTATTTGGACTTAAAAATGTCAGGTGGTCAATGTACAAATAATAGAACTTTCAAGACTGAATTGAAGTTCAGTGGCAAAGTTATAGGTAGTGTAAATCTTCAAAGGTGGTATTGGATTTGATTTCCGACCACTAGTGACAGAGTAATTAGTCGGACAAGAAGGCGGTGATGCTAGGTGGTAGGTGGCAATTTTTGTTCAATTCGCTGGTAAAGAGGCAGTAGAAGAAGAAATTGGTAAAGGAGTTTTGATGGACTCAACTAATCACACATTTTATTGGTGGTGGTTCTCATCTCCAGCAGTGGTTCTAGTGATGGTTGGGCAGATCACCTGAAATTCAATTCCAAACAAGATAAGGCTAATTTTAGGCTGTGATTTGGACTACTGCTTACTGGATTTTGGTAAATTTGGGATTTTGTCAATTAATTTCACTTTAGCTTGCTGAATTTGGGTATAGTTCATATTGATGTGGATTCGATTGGCTTCTTGATTTTTGCTTAGAACCTTGATGGCATTAAAGTCATTAAACTATAATTGGATCTAAGTTAGTGATTAATTTGGTAAATGTTGAACTAGATGTTACAAATAATTGAATGGAAACTAGTTGACAAGTTGGACTCAATAAATTGAGAAAGGATTGACATATTGTCATTAAGATCTTAAGTGAGACCTTAACCATACTCCCAATTAAGAATAATTATCCAACAAACTGATTATCAACCCATTGAGCTAGGAATAGTTATAAGGGTAAATAGTAGACACCCCCCCAACGTATAGGCTCATATGTACTTTGCCCCCCAACTATTGTAAATGTGTGGAATGATTATACAACCTTTGGTAAATGTTCTTGAATACCCACTCATTTCATTTTTTGAAAGAATATTCTACCAGAGATGCTAAAATACTTTGAGTATATTACACTTTACCTCCTCAACTTTAACAAAATGTGCATTTAATGACACAATCATTCTAAAATATCACACTTTTAACATTACATTTTTTATTTTTATAGAATAAAGTGAAATATTTTATAAAAAATATTATCACACACTAATCACTTGCCAATATGTGGAAAGTTAAATTAGTTTGAGCTATCATATACTTTTAAATTAATTTTATATTATATTTTACTTGGTTTATATACATGAGATGATTAAAACTAATTTTAAAATTATACCCTAATTAATTTTTATATCAATATAATATTATGCAAATTTTTTAGCAAATGGTATTTAAATATTTTTAAATTAAATAGAGTAATAAATGAGAGAGATAATGTTGAGCTTAAGATATACATTATTTGCTATCAATATTTGTCTGACAAGTGTCACATATCTTATTCTTATTCAAATTAAAACCCTAAACTACTTACACTCTTAATTAAACAAATAAGCACAAGTTTATAGGTACTCCATGATGATCATTCAGTAATAAAATCCTAAAATTAATGTTTAATTATCTTACATATATCAATTTAGAAAACATTTTAACCATTAAATTGGTTTATACATTTCATTACTCAGATTGATTGAATATGTGATCTATTGATAATTAAGTAATATATGGTAACAATAATTGGCAAAATATTTTACTTTATTCCACCAAAAATAAGAATTTAATGTGAAGGTAACATTTTAAAGTGCTTTAGAAAGCTAAATATAATTTTTTTAAAACATTAGGGAGAAAATTGCAACAACTTTAAAATATACCACCGAAAAAAGAAACGAAAGAGTATTCAAGCATATTTAGCAAAGGTCGGGTGATTGTTCTACACACTTGCAATAGTTGGAGGGAAAAGTGCAAATGACTCTATACGTTAGGTGGTTGTCTGCTAGAAGTTAAGTTAATATTATTCTAGCCTCTCTTATACTTCACTTTAGATAAGTAGGTAGAGAGGGAACAAACCATCGAGCTCACTGAGGAAAGCTCCACAGCTCAGGATCACTAGGTGAGGTTTATAATATATTTCTTTGTTGGGCAAAGAACATATATATTTGTTAATATATCCTTGTTGCTTGATTTTGTTTGCGTTGAGATTCAATAGTTGTTGTTCTCTTATTCTATGCTACTCTTCTAATCTTGTGTTAAATTTTGTAGTTCATCTAAACTATTCTTCCTTGCCTATAGCTTTTAAGCTATAATTATTCAAAATATCAGCTTGTCTAGCAATATGATATTACCTTTTGTTCTTTTCTACCTACTTGATTTTGGTATCTCGTAGCGTATCATTACATCTGATATATTGATTCCATGGCTATCTAATTTGAATCTAATAAATTGCTTGGACATCTTATACCATGCTACTCTTAAGAAATCCATTCATCATCTGTACTATTTTACTTTTAGCATACTTATCTCTAGATTCTTGCATTGAATTTGGGATATTAGTGAAATATTCTAAATGACTCCTTTCACTAAAGGTGGCTTTCTAATAATGATTTGAAACGATATTTTCTAAATAATATGTTCTTATTTGAAAAAATCTTGAAAGTATTATTTAGATTTGAAATTTTGTAATAAATGCATGTGAACTAGATTTTGAATCTAATGATCAAACTATAGAACTTTCAAAGGTTTGAAACTATGATTTGACTAATCCGTTCTCGACCCAATGACCATATTTTATGATACTATATATGAAGTAGTCTTGTTGACTAATCATTGTTGATCTATATTTGTTGTGAGGTAGTCTTATTAACTAGCCTTTGCTTATTTATGCTCCTTACGAAGAGGTTACTCCCTATGATGGGGTTTTGTTTCATACGGCGATTGAGGAGTATACATTGTGTTGGTTGTTGGGACTCTCTAGCTTATATATGTGATTGATTATACCCATAGGGACACCCTTCATAATGTTTTAGGCCTATAGAACTAGTTATCAAGATGATTGGGATAGTATTAGACTGTTGATGGCTAGTCGACTTGCCAAAACCTGATTTGCAATCTTGACTTCAAGGTATACAAAGGTTAGCTATTGTTGGAAGCTTGATCGGCAAGGATTGATATTGTCGATTCATACTGCCCAGGTTGTTAGCAAGTTGGCCACTTGTTGAGACGATATAAGGTATTGTTATACTAAATATTGGAAGTCATAAGGTAGAAGCCCATTCTATGGTTGTATTTGTGAAATATGTACATACAATTGATTTTGTGAAATATTCCTTATACAGTCTATTTAATGAAAATTGAATGAAATCTTGGATTTTGAATCAAAATCTTTTTACTACTTAAAACATTCTGGTACAATTGGGTTCTTTAAAATTAATCCAACTTCTATGCTTTGAAATATGAAATTTTTGTTGAAATATAACGGAAACTTGAGATATCTCTTCACTGGTATGGGATGGCATAGAGCTATGCCATCCCATAATGTATAATACCTAACATATTGTTCCTCAACTCCAATTCTTGATCTCATGAAATCTGTCCATTGTTTTACAACTTGTTCCCTTGGTATTAACTTATAGTTGCTTGTATGTGGAACCAATGTTGTTATATATAGTATATTCATTATTATTACTGTTCATATTTCTTGATCATTGCCATGCTAAGTCATTCAAACTTACCCTCTTTGTAGTGTTTCTTTCTATTCCTTTCCCCATATTGAGGATTAAAAGATGCCATGAGGTCGAGCCACATGGTGTGTAATATATATATATATATAGTGTTATCAAGGTATTTATAAATGGTAAGGATATGATATGGTTGTGACGTAATAATGTGTTTCACAGTAGACTAATGTTTGGCACAAGTCATTGAGTGATTGTAAATTATGTAAACTTAGGTTTAGCTTGTAGTTTGTAGCATGACAAATTGACTTAGATATTTTTAATTGATTATGATCTAGCTTATCACATAGGTTGTTATGGAATTATTTATATTGAGAATTTTAGAGATATCTTATCTGACATTTGAGAAACATTTATTTTGAAAAACCCAATCGAAATATCATCCTAGATGGGAGCAGGTGCCTCCTATACACAGTGTTACAATAGTTTCCTAAAATATATTATAGTTATAATGTATATAACAAATCAATCATGATATATGTATACATAACCAATTAATCATTACATATATATGCATAAAAAATTAACTTTCATCCTCTATTGTAATAAAAACTAGACTGAGGTGACATATATAATAAATTGTCTCCACCCAAGATATTTTCAAACTAACCATTTTCTTCCAAAATATTTTCCAGCTACCCCCAAAACAATAACAAGCAAATATCACATTCTCCAAATCCATTACCAAAATTTATTCTCTTAGAGCATTTTCCTCAAAATACCTAAAACATAACCAAATAAGCCTTTTTAAATTTTGGTGAAAATACAGTTGTAACTTTTTCCATATAATTTTTTGGAACTCTTTTCTCCAACCCATCCAACAATAGATTTTGAATAATAGCATTGGCAATATCTAGATAAAATAAATGGTCATTCACATCCATGTTATTATAAAAAAATTCTTATATCCTATAATGAGTAACCACTTAAAGTTTGAATTTTATTATCATTTTTAGAGAGTGTAAGTGGGAATCCAATTGGCATATTTCGTCTATACCATTTCAGAGTTTTGTGAAAACATAGAACATGCCATTTTCTTCACACCAACAATAGAACAAGTTGTTTCAACACATTTTGTGTTCTTTCCATCCATGGAACCACCTACCCCATTAATTTTATAATCAATTGCGGGTTAGGTATATGTTTTTGAATCCTATGATAGGTATCATGTTGTTGATTCTTATGAGTAGTGCTTATTTCCTTATGTTGTTCGTTTGCTGATGGAGTAGGATTGCATGACAATGTAGAACCTTTAGGTTTAACCTTTCACTCAATACTAAATCGAAATTGAAACATAGCATCTAAGGTAGCATCAATCAAGGATACAGAACAGAAGGAATTGTTTGATTTCCAAACTTCACCTTTCCCAAGCACAGATTTATTTCACTAGTTTTTTTTTTAATCATGTGTCTTTCTCATAAGATTGAGAGAAATGGGAAAAAAGAGAATAAAATCATAACACTCTATAACAAGTAATGATTGATGAAGAAAATATTGCAAAATCATTTCTTTAATCCAAGCAGATCAAATTTGAAAATGTAGTGATCTAAATTCTTGGTAGTTTGAAAAATAATAAAGGATTTAATCTTCATTTTCCTTGTACTCAAGAAAGACAAAATATTGGAGAATCCATGTTTTAAGGCGGGTTATGTGCTTGAATTTGATAAAAAAAAAAAATTCTTGCTCCATGTGCCCTATTTTATAGATCTTAATTGGTTTTTATTTGGCTAGAATTGGGATTGATTGAAATCTATTTATCTAATCCATTTCCACTATTTTAGATTTTATTGTAGTATGAAGAGAACTCTTCTATCAAATAGATGTATAATATCCATTTATATAGTTTTTTTCTTGTCAATTATAGATAATGAATTATTCCAAGTGTCAAGTTTCCCACCATTGTTTGTTCAAGAATAATTCAAAATTCTTAGATAACGAGGTCCTCTTCAAGTTATTATCAATTTCACCTCATAGTGTGTCATCCTATATCTTGGATCCAAGATTAATCCTTGGTGCCATTATATAGTATATATTTCTTTAGTTTATTGAAAGTTAGAGGTAAGTGATTTTTTTATCATTTTCGTTTTCTTTTTGGAGTTAGATATGTTTGCATGCAGTACAAGTGAAGTTTTAGAGGGTAGTAAATTGGTTTATATATAGACAAAAGAAAAGATTTGGTCTTTTTTCTTTATGTTTTCTCAGGACAAACTTCAAGTCCCACAATACTTCCAAACAAGTGTGCTAACACAGGCTTGTCGCTTACAAGCTCTAATGTTGCACTCAATTCCTCATTTGTTCCTTGCAACACTAGCCAAATCAACCTTCCATTGAAGTATCTTGTATGTGAAGTGAGTTAGAAAACTTTTAGAGAGAGAAACTCTTGAAGAACTTGTATTATTTTGATTCAAACTAGGATTATTAAATGATTACAAATTCAATCCTGCCACTTATTTATACTATCCACCCCTTGAATGGATGATGGTGATCTATTCAATCTAACAATCTGTATTACACCTCTAGAATGTTCTTTTGACTATAATTCTTCTAGAATCCTACTTTAAAATTTTTTATACAAATCTATAAGTGTGTACAACATTCTAGAATTTTCTAAGATTCTCCTTAACCATAGGCTCTTTGTTACTTCACGATGTTTCTAGTCGAGGCGTGATATCCTCCCCAACCTAAGTTAGCAATGCCCTTGTCATGTCATAGTCTTTAAGTTACTCTTGAAATTACTATAAGTCTTTTTTAGTTTCTTGAATGGCCTCTAACTCAGGTAGCCCTTTCCACTTCATCAAGTATTGTATGGTTGGTAGCATGCCATGCCATCTAACAACTCACAACATTAATACTTCCTTCACTTCCTTGTCATAAGACTTCATCATAATAAAGGTGCTTGAAGTGATAATCTTCAGCTTAGGCCTTCTTTGTTTCATTGGTATGGTTTCAACATACTTACATGTAAGATTGGTGAATCTTTATAGTGCTAGGGAAGTCAAGCCAACAAGACACCTTACCTACTTGGGTCCCTCGGTCATCGTTTCTTGTTTGTCCACTCTTCATCTTTGTATGGGCCTATTCTAAACTTAATTGTACAAATTCGATTTGCTCTTTCTACAAATTAGAACTTTTCCCCTTAAGTGATGTTGCTAATGTTTATGGGGTAAGGGTGCAAGTTGAGTCGAGCTAACTTGATTCAATATAAAAAAGCTCAGTTTTGAAATAATTTTGAAACTATAATTCATTTATTCACTTATATATTGCAAACTAAATAATAATTAATAATCTATAATATACTAATTTATAAGTTGTAAACGATAATATTATCATGGATTTGATGAAAAATAAAAATTCTCTTATTCAAATATCTTTAAAAAAGTATGTGTAGATTTATAATATAACTATACCCCTACGTAAGCTAGTTGTACAAAAACTTTGTTGTGTCATGTCTCCTCTTATTATGCATATGACATCGTACCTATTTATCCTAAAATTGTATAACATATATGATTAACACATAATTTTCAAATTTAATACAATAAATATGAAATGATATTTTATCACTAGCTTAAGAAGTCCATTTTTATATTTTAATGTTCAAACTTCAAAGTCAAACTAATAACATATTTAAAATTTATAAAAATTGATAATTTTTTAGTTAATTGCATGATTACAAAACATGTGATTACTTTACAAAAAATAATCATTATTACAATTAATAAGTTATTAATTATTTTGCTTATATTTAATAGCCTTAACTCAATATGGATATGTGGAAATAATATCAATATTAATAATATTTTATAGTTTAATTTCAAAGTTATATTGTTATTTATCACTTTATGTATATATTATTTACAATTTGAATTGATTAGTGCATAATTATCCAACTCAAAATTCACCATATGCTTATAAATTCACTTTTACGTGCTAGGATATAAAAATATGAATTATATTTTAGTGTTGGCATATGTCTAACAAGGTCAACTTTGAGTTGAAGCTTGATCATAGCTTGATGTCTAACTATTTCGTTGAGCTCGAACTAGAGCTCCATTTTCATGAACCAGCTTGAGCTTGAGCCTAAAATTAGAAGTCCCATGAGCTTGAGCTCAATTATTTTATAGAACACTGAGCTTGAGTTTGAAATTTTAGCCAAGCTTGCCTTAAGCTTAGCTCATTTTAGCCGTAGCATGG